>BDJD01004431.1:95908-102439 GCA_002564525.1 Rosa multiflora
CCAATGGGGCTCTGATACCAGAATGTTGAGAACTAAGAACTCAAGCACAGCAAAAACACAAACAATCTGAGAATAACTTCATATTGAATGGCTATTAAATAGCCTTTACAAACCTAACAGAAAGCAACAAAAACAACCCACGTTTATGCTAGCTAGAAACGTGGTAATCAACAGAAGAATAAGTCAATCAACAACCTACTTCCCTAGTCAACAGGGATTATTCAACAGAAGGATAATGACTCTAACTGAAACACCTACTATCCTGACATAATAGAGGAGAGATAAGCTTTTGATGGTGCTGTACTGGAGATGGAAGAAAGAAGAACGTTGGGTGTTCATATTTGGGTGCCCAAATCAGATATTGGCTTCACCGGCGTCGGCGCGTGAGTTGCTACTGGGTGCCATGGAGGCTGCGTTGAGCTCGTCGGGGGTCGGTGAGTTCCATGGTGGTGGAGGTGAGTCGCGGTGGTGACCAGAATTAGCTGGTAGAGGAGAGGGAGAAAAGTCGAGATCTACTTTCTCTTTCTTCAAAACTCACTGTAAACTGAAACTCAGAAAGCTCAAATTTGTTTATTTTTCAAGATCCAGGACTCTTTGACGTTGGATTGAGATGGTATGAAGAAGGTGAGCTGCATAATGGTACAAGTGATCAGTCATGGAGGAGAGAGGAAATCTCAGATCCACTTTCTCTCTCCTCAAAGCTCTCTGAACAGAAACCTAGAAACTCAAAAGATTTGATTTTCATGTGAAAGAAATGAAAATCCAAAAAGATATGTGCAGATAAAGATGTATGAGGAGAGAAAACATTGGATGCCCGGAAAGAAATTTTCCAGTTAGGTGATGAAATTGCTCCGTGGTGAGCTCGTGGCACCACCGGAGGGCTCCTTCTAGCGCCAATAGGGATTGCGATCTGCGTGCTCTGGAATTCCCAAATGGGATTGCTTTGTTACAGCGGGGAGTTTTAGAAGTCGTAAAATTTGAAAGAGTTTGGGTCCTGCGTTGGTTTTCCCACTCGGTTCTGTTCATATGAGGCCTTAAATATGCTTTGGCCCAAAAGAAAAGCTTTTTGGGATCATAAGATACACAAAATGCCATTTCAAAAAAAAAAAAAAAGGCCCAAAATGCACATTCAATTGTTACGTTCAATCCTTTTTTTTGCAAAACTATGAGAGGCAAAACAATTAACAAATTGAGGTCTAAAAAAAAAAGGACGGGTGATGGGTTTCAGGGTGTAGTGATCCTCTCTTTTTATAAGAGGGTAGGCGCCTCACGACTTGCGTAAAATCACTTTCGAAAAATTAATATCGCGTAATTTTTCTTAATTAATATATATATATATATATATATTATTTTTTGGAAAAAAAAATAAAAATTTAATAAATATGTTCCTGAATTTTTTTTTTTTTTGAAAAAGAAGATAATATTATCACTAGGTACTATTAAGAGGTCGTACATTAGGGCATCAGTATAATATTTGGAGCAGTCACAACCCATTCAACTTCTCTCATATTCAAAACTAAGAGCAGCCAGCCTATGAGCTACAAAGTGGCTTGTCTAGGAGAAAAAGTAACGTATACCTCCTTGTTCCTGAATGGACCACGTGGCCCCAAAGAAACTCATACAAATTGTGTTTCTTCGCATACTGCATGCTTTATTTTTTTTTAGGAAAAAAGAATTATATTAATGAATACGATTCAAATCGTACATGAGGGCATCCAGTAATAAGTCTGGAGCATTGACAAACCATTCATGATTGACATTAGACTCAAATCCGTAACTTGCTAACCTATGAGCTACTGTATTGGCCTGCCTAGAGACAAACCTGATACTAGTACCTGCACTAGCAGCTAGCAATCCTTGCACTTCGACCACCAAGGCCCTGAGTGGAGATAAATCCTCAAGTTCACTGTGAATAGCCACCACTGCGACCTGACAATCGCTTTCAATGACAGCGTTAATAACTTCCAGAATTTGCAATAGCTGTAAACCATGCTTCAGGGCCAGCACCTCAGAATGTAAAGAAGAGCTTACAAACTCCACCTTATGTGCAAAAGCAGCAAGGAAGTGCCCTTGCGCGTTACGAACAACTCCACCTGTACCCCCATATGAAACATTCGATAAGAAGGCCCCCATACTGCATGCTTTATGGCCCCAAACAATCAAACTTAATGGTGTGACATGCCATACTTCCGTCAGTTCCGTGTAGTCTTTTTTTTACGTGTGTGGAGAATGCAGCTTCCAAGAAGTTGTTTAACATTGAAAAAGACTTCTTAACCATAAAGCATATGCCCACTGTAAACTTGAATGCTCGGTTTTAATTTTATTCATTCATGTCAATGTTGATGACCAGGTCGAGCCATCGACACTTACCAGGATAAATTCTATTAGCTAAAAACTGAAGAAAAGTCTTCAGTTTTAACTCCAAGTGCTAAAACCATTAATTTAAGCCCTTGACAAACCTACACCATACATCAATACTAGTTTGATCAATCTGTACGTAGCCAAATAATTGCTTCGTCCCCTAGCTTCTTTCCTGTGTGTAAATGGCTTTTCATCTTCTATACCTTCTTTGCTTCATCGTTCTCGCGCTTCTTCTTTGTTCCACCATGGCTCAAACGTCGAAAAACATATCTTTAGGCTCATCCCTCACAGCACAAAACGACTATAACTCCTCCTGGCCATCCCCATCTGGTGAGTTTGCTTTTGGTTTTCGACAGATTGAGAAAGATGGTTTCTTACTAGCCATCTGGTTCGATAAAATACCAGAGAAAACAATCGTGTGGTCAGCCAATAGGGACAGTCTTGTGCCACAAGGATCAAAAGTTGAGCTCACCAGTGGTGGCCGATTTGTGCTCAATGATGCAAAGGGCAGTCAAATATGGTCTGCCAATTCTTCTAGTACCGGAGTTTCCTATGCAGCTATGCTCGACACCGGAAATTTAGTGCTGGCTAACCAAAACTCCACCTACTTGTGGGAGAGTTTTGATCAGCCAACTGACACAATGCTTCCCACACAGAGTCTACAACAAAGTGGCAAACTCTTTGCTCGCTACACGGTGACAAATTACTCGACAGGTAGATTCATGTTTTCACTACAACCTGATGGAAATCTCAAGCTTTACACAACAAATTTCCCTCAAGATTCTGCCAATTTCGCATATTGGTCAGTCAATACTGAATTTGGATTTCAAGTCATCTTCAATCAGTCTGGCCTTATTTACCTTGCATCCAAGAACGGGACCATACTTAATACAATATCAGGCAACCCGATTGCAACGCAAGATTTCTACCAGCGAGTAACACTCGACTATGATGGAGTTTTGAGGCACTATGTTTACCCTCAAAGCAGCAACACAAGCGAGGAAAGGCCACCTATGGCTTGGTCTACTTCCTCTTTCCTACCGCCAAATATCTCTTTGTCAATTGCCGAAGAGGAAGTAGGAGTAGGACCCGGTCCGTGTGGGTCCAACACCTTGTATAGGCTTGATAATCGACGACTACCAACTTGCGAATGTCCAACTGGTTACAGATTTATTGATCCAAATGATGAGCTCAAAGGATGCAAACCGGACTTTGTTCCACAAAGCTGCAACGAACCGGCGGATGATTTTGACGTTGAAGAGGTGCAAAACGCAAATTTTCAAGGTATGGATTATGAAAGTTCTAAAGGGGTGGCTGAGGATTTGTGCAGACAGAGTTGCCTAGAGGATTGCTTTTGTGCTGTTGCCATTTCCAATGTCTACAGAGAGTGTTATAAGAAGGGATTCCCTTTTCAGAATGGGTGGATTGATCCTAGTAAACATGGGACGAAAGCTCTTGTCAAATTTAGGAAAGACAATTCTACTTCAACAAAGAAAGATGATTCAACTTTGATCATTGTTGGATCAGTGCTCCTTAGTAGCTTGGGGATTCTGAACTTCATCTTACCTCTGATCACATATGTGGTTGTTTCTCGAATGTATTCTAGAAAACCTGTGGCGGTTCCTCCTAATTACCAAGGCATGAACTTGAAGTATTTCACTTATGAGGAGCTAAAAGAAGCTACGAATGAGTTCAAGGAAGAACTAGGCCGCGGTGCTTCTGCGACAGTTTTCAAAGGAGTTTTAGCATGTGACGAGGGAAAATGTGTTGCAGTAAAAATGTTAGACGCGAAGCAGGTTAGAGAAAGTGATTTGGAATTCAATGCTGAAGTGAGAGCAATTGCGAGAACAAATCACAGGAATTTAGTCCAACTACTTGGATTTTGCAACGAGGGGCAGCACCGAATTCTTGTGTATGAGTTTATGAGCAACGGTACTCTAGCAAGCTTCCTTTTCGGAGAGACTAGGCCAAATTGGTACCAAAGAAGGCAAATTGCATTGGGTATTGCCAGAGGGCTGTTGTATTTGCATGATGAGTGCAGCAGCCAAATTGTACATTGCGACATAAAGCCTCAAAACATTCTTCTAGACGACTCATTCAAAGCAAGGATCTCCGATTTTGGATTAGCCAAGCTTTTCAGACTGGACCAAACTAGAACTATTACAGGAATTAGGGGAACAAAAGGGTATGTGGCACCCGAATGGTTCAAGAACTTACCTATCACAGCAAAGGTGGATGTCTACAGCTTTGGTATTTTGTTGTTAGAAATCATTTGCTGCAGGAAGAAATTAGACGAAGAAGCAGAAGATCAAGATCAAATAATACTTGCTGACTGGGCATACGACTGCTATAAGCATAAGAAACTGCATCTTCTGTTGGAGAAAAATGATGAGGCAATTGAAGACGTCAAGATGATGGAGAAGTACGTGATGATCGCAATGTGGTGCATTCAGGAAGATCCATCAATCAGACCTACCATGAAGAAAACCATTCATATGCTTGAAGGAACTGTCGCAGTCCCAAAACCACCAGATCAATCTCTTACAAGTTCCATACTTTTTGACCATGCACATTAGTTTGTGATCGATTCAAATTATTACAATAATGTTTGGGAATGCATGTGTAATAGTTTTGGGATTACTGTTTAAGATTTCTCAATGCATGACAATCTATTAGTACAATTGAAAGAATACATTCTTATGCTTTTCTTCATTTTTCATAGAACTCTTTCATGGAATCACGAGCCAGGTTCTGATCGGGACCGGAATTCATCATTGAAGTACCGGAATCTTTATAGGCTCTAGATCCTGATCATCATCTCGCTGTGTTCGTTGTGGTGCTAAGAGTAAGCGGTGGTTTTTGACGTTTTCGCTGCTGTCTAATCACGCGCTGTGAGATTTTTGTGCTTTCAAGAGGTATGATGTGTTTAAGTATATTGGTATTGAGAGAGATTGATGAGAGAAGTGTATTTCATTATAGAGAATAGGAGCCCTATATATAGGGATTACAAAGTGCATAATCTAAGAGTACAAGGATTCCTTATCTAACTTGGAGTAGGAAACCTCTCCTATTACAGCTATAGAACTTATCCTAGTTTGACTAGGCACACTAAGTGTCAATATCCTTCAACACTCCCCCTTGTGCCGCTCAAACTTGGTGGTGACGCTTCATCCGTTGCCTCGTTAAAAACCTTGCTCAAGTGAAAAACCCTGTGGGATAAAAATGAACTCGAGGAGGAGAAAAGAGTGCAACACGTCCTTGATCCTTCGAGACTGAGTAACTCCCCCTGATGTCGAAATCTCCCCCTGATTGCTACAATCATGGGAGTTCGGATAACCTTCTTAATCCGATACTCTTCACATGTTTCTCGAAGGTGGATTTAGGTAACGACTTAGTGAATAAGTCCGCTACATTATCCTCTGATCGGATTTGATTCACTTCAATATTTAGAAGTGATTGTTGTTGCTGATTATAAAAGAACTTAGGCGATATATGCTTAGTGTTGTCGCCCTTGATGAAACCTAACTTCATTTGTTCAATACAAGCTGCATTATCCTCATAAATGCATGTAGCTTCATCTGTGGTAGACTTCAAACCACAACTTCCTTAAATATGTCGAATCACAAACCTTAGCCATATACATTCACGAACGGCTTCATGTAGAGCAATAATCTCTGCATGATTCGAGGAAGTAGCAACAAGGGTCTGTTTTGTAGACCTCCAAGAAATCGCGATGCTTCCCATGGTAAAGACATAACCCGTTTGGGAGCGACCTTTATGAGGGTCAGAGAGGTACCCTGCATCAGCAAAACCCATCAAAACATCATTGTCGTTTTGATGGAGGGGGATAGGGTGAGGCCGGCCACCCTTGATGGTGGTGGCAGCGTTGGCAGCAACATGGCCGGCCACTATGTTCTGGTGGACGGCGGCTTCATGCCTAATGGGGTCCAATCCCATTCTTCCGTCATTCCTTTTCTCTCTATAGGGATAGAATAGGCCCATATCAGTCGTACCTCTTAGGTATCGAAAGATGGTCTTTACACCAATCCAATGGCGGCGTGTTGGCGCAGAGCCATGTCGAGCTAACAAGTTCACTGCGAATGAGATATCCGGTCTTGTGCATTGAGATAAGTACAATAATGCGCCTATTGCACTTAAATAGGGCACTTC
>BDJD01004431.1:106594-133486 GCA_002564525.1 Rosa multiflora
TCGATGCTTACGGACGCTCTTAGTCCGAAGTCTTACGAACGCTCTTAGTTCGTTTATAGCGCGAATCCCCACGATTCCGCATTGAATCGAACCCACGTTCTATGAAAGGTGGGATGAAGAAGAAGGGAGGTTTTTAAGTCCCCGAGAAAAAGAAGAAATATTCAAATTTCAAATTTTAGGAACTTTAAAACTTACTCTTTTGAATACTTACTTGGTGAAAATTCGGAGCAGATTCTGTTCTGAACAGTTTGTACCTCGATTGGTGTACAGATCTCAATATGACTCCGATAAGGCTGAAATTCGGAGGTTAGATGAAAGAGACAGAGACGAACAACTTTGATGAAGAAAGTTTTTCGATCTGAGCTTCCGAACTAGACGTTTCGAGGCTTGTAAGAAGACAGATGTGCACAGGAACGGAAAAAAGATGCAGTGGTGTGCGTTGGCTTGTTTGCGCAGCAGGGATGCTTCGGTGGCAGCAGGCTGGAACGCAGGGCTGCAGGAAGGGGGCAGCAGGGGCTGCTGTGCAAGGTTGCAAGCACACGGGCGCTCGGGCTGCAGCGAAGGCTCGGCTAGCTCGGGCTAGGGGCTGCTTTGTGAATGAGTTTTGGTTTTCTGTTTTGTGGTTAGAGTCGTGCTGATAACGTGTTTAAGTATATTGGTATTGAGAGAGATTGATGAGAGAAGTGTATTTCATTATAGAGAATAGGAGCCCTATATATAGGGATTACAAAGTGCATAATCTAAGAGTACAAGGATTCCTTATCTAACTTGGAGTAGGAAACCTCTCCTATTACAGCTATAGAACTTATCCTAGTTTGACTAGGCACACTAAGTGTCAATATCCTTCAACATGATGCTAAATTTTGGTGCAGTCATTTTGTCGAACATATGATCTGCATCTTATATTTTCTTCAAGAGTTGGAGTTTTTCTTGAATTGATCTTCTTCGAGTTCAAGGATTTGATCATTCTATGTTCCTCTGGTTTTTGTGCACTCAAATTTTGGTATCTTCTTTACTCTACCTAAATCTAGGTTAACTATTCTTGGATATTACATGTTATTTAGACATTCTGTGGTGCTCTTACTTGATCGTGATCTATCGTGCGATGTTAGTATTCTCAGAAATTTGCATATGAAATCGCACGAAGGGTGTTGAAAATATGGTCTACATGTTATACTTGGTGAAACCTCTGATATTTGTTTTGCGAATCATTTACATATCCGGCTAAGGGTTATCTCTGCATATCTGTATATTTGAAGGCGTAAATCCCACAAAGGGTCATATATACATCATTGTTTACTCTGGTTTATAATCTACAATTTAGCTTGAGCAGATTTTTTTATTTTTTTATTTTTTTAATAATATAAATACCTGTACTTGCATGACAATCTATTGGTACAATTGAAGCCTCTGTATTCTATTTCGTTTTCCAGCTTCGTCTCTATTCTTCTGCTTTTCTTTATTTTTCATAGAACTCTTTCAAAGAGAAAAGTGATTTGTTTATCCAATATCAAGCTTATGTTTTAATATATCCAGTGCTTATTTGATTACTTAGGAACAATGTCAAGTGCAGATGATGGAACGATTGAAAATATGATATGGCTTTAAAGCTTTAATCCATCCTCGCGGAATTTCTCATAAATTGCTTTGAACTTATCGGTTTCACTCCTTAAGGAATTCTCAAACTCTTTGGAGATCGTAGATAGTGAATTCATGAATTCATATATATTCATTATACATAGACTTCTTTATCCTCAACTACTTCAATCTTCAATCCATCCTCCAGCTCCTTTTTGACCAAGGAATAACAATTACTTACTTTTGTGGAACGGAACTTCACACACACATTCATTGAACAAAAAAAAGAACTTTGACGATGGCAATCAAAGGTTGTTGAGATTGGTTCTCATGAAAAAGAAGTAATGACACACAAGTATTAAAGTTGCAAATATGTTTGACAATTGACATAGTTGGTGTAGACTTTCTGGTAGTGCATATGTGGGTAAACTCACAAAACTCACATCTTATCTTCTTCACACTGTTCTGCAAACTCACATAGATTTCTCACTATAATTGCATAGGTTGTTCTTAGCTTTTCTGGTCCAACATCTTTTGTAAAGTCACATATATAGCCGGATTCACTATAATTGCACATTATCTTCTTTATACTGTCTTCTGAAAAGTTACATAAATTCCTCACTATAATTGCATATGTACGTTGTTCTCAACTCTTCTGATCCAATATCTTTAGCAAAGTCACCTTATCTTCTTTTATACTGTTCTTCAGCAAAGTTACATAGATTCCTCACTATAATTGCATATGTTGTTCTCAACTTTTTTGGTCCAATATCTTTAGCAAAGTCACATAGCTGAATTCACTATAATTGCACCTTATCTTCTTTATACCGTTCTTTTATAAAATCACATGAATTCCTCACTATAGGCATAGGTTGTTCTCCTTGTCTGAAACTTTAATATAATTGAGGCCAGTCCCATATAATTGAGAAAGATGAAGTGAATGAGTTACTTTTTAAAACATAATTCATCAAGTTTGTTTTCTTCTGTTGAAATTGCTTCATTATGATTTTTCCTCACCTAGATTCATTTTGAGGGGATTTCTCCTCACCCGGGTTTCCCTCGAGGGGATTACTCCTCACCGAGATTCTCCTAACTCAAATTCCCCTTCAAGGGATTACTCCTCACTTATATTCATCTTGATGAGATTTCTCCTTACACAGATCTGCCTTGAGGGAATTACTTCTCAACTAGATTCGCCTTTTAGGAAAATTATCTCACCTAAATTTTCCTTAAGGGGATTTATCCTTACCCAGATTCGCCTTGAGGGGATTTCGCCTCACCCAAATCTAACTTTAGAGGTTTCACCTCGAGATATTTTTCCCATACAGGTAGCAAGTGCTACCTTTCTATTAGGTCGATCATTTCCTGACTACAAACCGTTCTTAAAATTTTACACCCCCACATAACCTCTATATTCCATAATGTATGTTCCTCTGTAAATAATTGAGTAACTTTTTTATTTTTATTTTTTCTTGTCAGATTTTACAGTATTTCTTCATTTTATTGATATATATCTTAAATATTTAATATATCGTCAAATATTTAACGATATCGAAGAAATTTCGTAAAAATGGTAAAAGATAAAATATTTTTCCTTTATCATATATTGATCACTTCGAAAAGAGATATTTCTGTTGAAGGATATCAGGATTATGTGTGCCTTAGCAAACTAGGATTACTTTCTACAGTTGTAATAGGAGAGAATGTTCTACATTCTTAGTTCTAATTAGAATAGGATTCCTTGTACTCAAAGATTATGTGCTTGTACTCCCTATATATAGAGGCTCCTGTTATCAATGAAAAACACAACTATTCTTCCAATTCTCTCTAAAATTCTCTTTTCCTTAAACACGTTATCAACACGAGCCCTGAAATCTAAATTCAAAAACCTATGTAACATCCCAACCCAAATTAATAAAAAAAAAAAAATCAGAATTTGTGATGAATTGGAATTGTTCTTACCAGTACTATCTAAATCTTATAAACACCAATTGAAAAACTATAACCACACTATTGTCTGGATCTCAGCAGATAGACTAAGATTGATACATTTCCATCACCACCATCAAATATCGTCATAATCGTATTGAGAGAAGAGAAAACGTCAGGAAAATCGGCGTCCACAGATCTTTTAATCTCCTGCCCTGACGCCCTTGAATTGAAAAGGTAAGAGTGATAGCAACCTTTCTCTTCTACCTACGGACTTAAAAACTAGCTCCCCACCTGAAGAAGATTAGAGATGATGTTAAAGCGGTGAGGTGTGATTGAAAAAGAGAGACTAGACTGATGAGTGAGAGGAGTATGTATTTTGGTGATGCCTCCGTGAAAGAAGAGAGACGAGATTCAGGCTTCCCGAGGCGAGAGGAAGCTTCTGGTCCTCCTCTCTTGCTCTCCCTCTTTCCTTTTCTTTCTTTTTCTTTTTGTCTCCCGAAGACTCTCGACCTTTCCCTCTCTCTCCAGATTTGTTACGTGTCAACAAGAAATGTAATAGCACGTGTAGGCTTAGAGACCTACATATATTTGTTATTTAGAGAAATAATTCATGTAACTTTCTTTGACTACATATTGATAAAAATCAATAATAATCAATTTCTTGATTTACTAGAAGTAACTAATTTATATTTGATTCTTTTATTAACTTCTCAATACCGGGTATTACAAACTCCCCCCCATTTTAAAATTTTCGTCTTCGAAATTTCAAAGGACTGCATTTGTATTACAATGTATTTGGTCACTTGATTTATTTTACAATTTGCTAGTTAACAATCTATCGAAAATCATTGCATTGAGGAATGGCATCGGAAAAGCGCATTATGTTTCCCCAAAAATTCGGAATCTATGTCATTGTATTCATTCTTTTTATTTTTCATTTTATGCAAACAATCAACAAAGCATTGTAGAAATTACAAAGCCGTTGAATTTTGTAACATGTAAACGTTATACTAGCAGTCAAGTCTTCATGGTATCATTTTCAATGATTCCAAACACAGCTAATAGATCAAATTTGGAAATAATTGAGTTGTTCATTGCATTCTTTGGTTAATCTCACAGTTACCTTTTCTTTCATATAAGAACACATCATCATCTTTGACAATTACTTGGTCCAAATAGCCAAGTCCAATACGTTAATCCATCCATCAATTGAGTTTGGCCATTTGCAACATTCATTCAGCCTGCTTCTTTTGAATTTGTCAAATAACAATTTCTTTTTCTTTACTCTCTTTCCCGGTTAGGCCCAAATAGTTCTCGGATTAAGGCCACCGAGCACACCCCGTACAAGCAGATCCCTATCAGATTTTGGGTCTTTCATCCTAGGAAACTCGATCCCTCCTTAATTATATCTCGGACCTAACAGGATTAAAATTCCTTCAGATCATGTAAGAGTCATTCATTGTCTTTAATTTTCTTCCCTTAAACCATTAGGATTTGAAAGTTTCCACTCACTGATATTTATGAGCAGGTCATATATGCAGACATATACATAGATATGATGACTTATTTAACCAAGGCCAAGTCACACATCCACATATATTTTAGCCCAGACAAGGTAGCTATGTATAACATTTATAGAAGCTAACTGATTACTTGAAAGGAGTAACGTACCTGAATATATATCTGCATTCTGGAGATTATTACGTTGAGGGTTTTTTCCCGTATACCCAGAAACAACATGTATTGTGCCAACTTGCACCAACAAGTTTGTATTACACTATTCTCTTAGGAAAAGACTTAGAAGGGTAGTCCTATTTAGGGTAGTGCCTATTATATCCTATGTTGACTTTTTGGGTTTCGACTTTACCTTTTACTTTGGAAAACTTAATTTCAAGCTTCTGAGAAAAACAAAACTAGCCTTCAACATGCCCAAGTTTTTCACCTAACAGCCTCCTGCCTAACGGTTACTTTAACAGGCGGAATCATTGCTGCTGTTTCTATCCTAAGCCAAAACTAGTATCTCCGGTAAACGGAAAATTTAACCCTTCAAGGTTCTACAGGATTCAGGCAGAAAACAGATAGACAGTATAGACATAAATCATTCTGAACTTAAAAATTTTGACGAAGTGGACGAGCAATCTAGAATTATTTATTTAAACATAATTACAAGCTAGAAAATTCAGAGCCTCACTCTCTGGTAAACAGCTAAGAGCTGTTTAGCTATCCATGAGAATGATTACAGATACTTACTTGAGAAAGAAAGCACACTACTCCACACTAGATAGGAAGGAAAGAGCACACTGCTACTATGGCTTTCTTACTTCTTGAGAGAAGACTCTTCTGCTCAATTTTCTTATTTCTTTTCTCACACCCACACCAACAAAGCTTCATCAATTTGTCAAGTAGCATCAAGATTTGAGTTTGGGTAAAAGTGAGAAGCCATAAATCAAGGCTTGTCATAATTGCTCCATAGCAATTTGTGACTTTTTCTTGTTACTTCTCACTTCTCTTCACCTTTCTCTCTTTAATTTGATGAATATTGTTGTTGATTAGTTGATGGGCAGTGAGTAGTTTATTTAGGAAACTAGGGTTTGAGCCCTAGCATGGATTTTATGTAATAAATATGTTTTGATTTAATGGTTTTCAATTTCGTGTTTGGCATATGTTCTATTCTATAATATTTGGCTTAGATGCATGCTTAGGAGCTTGATTAACTCTTGATTGTGTCGATGAGCATGTCTAGAACAAATTAGGGGACCTAATCACTTCTCTAATTCATAGCTAGGACACTTGTTTAGAACATGGTTAGTTACAATAGCAATTTCGATTGCCGTATTGGCTAGCTTGGGAACCTTGATTCTAGGACTCTTCGCCTTTTGGTGCAACTAGAGGCCCTAACAAGGCTCTAAATTGTCCCAATTGAGTTCTACGGTTCTTGATCCAGAGTAGGAATACCATTTAAGGAATCTAATAACTCATGAGCCTTCAAAAGCCTTGGGTACGGTTCTTGATGCCATTATAAATTGTTTAACCATTGTCAGAATATATTTGTGCATTGAATTTAGCTAGGTGGATACCCTAATGACCTAATTTCCATTTCTTACTTTTCTTTTCTTTATTTAATTTAGTTGTTAGCTAAAGCTTTCATTTAAATTCTTGTAATTTAGTTATTAGAAAATTACAAACACAATTTTGAATGACAATTTCTCACTCATTTGTACATATCCACCACTAGGCTCTTAGTTTTGATTAGGCTTTGGTGAAAATCAAAGCCGAGCATTGCTAGGCCTTGGTGCCTTAGAGTAGCATTTTTATTTTATTTACTTTATTTTTCTTTTGTTTGCTTAGTGACTTTAGTTCCGACCACCACCCAAGGATTGTGGGTTAGCCACTAATCCCCATGGTACGATAACTTTGGGCACAATATTTCCCTATCTTGACACGATACGTACGCATGCGTAAATGTGTATTAAGTCACTGGGAACATGAGACCACTGTTTCTTTCCTGAAAAGCATATAAAAGGTTATCTAAAATAGTTTTATGGTGATATGTTAGTCTCCTGCCAGTTCTGAATACAGGTTTTTCGAAGGTTTTCAATTCATAATTAAAAACATTTATTACTCCAAATGGAGTTGATTTGCTTTTTGGCAAAGCAACAACCTTAAACGGTCTTGATGAACCTTTACCGTCTGCCGTTTGAGACGGGCTAGCCAATCTTTTCACCTGTGATTGATCAGTTATGGCTAAACCTTTTGAATTTAGCAAAAATCTTTTGAGGATTTTTTCTTTGGGTTCCTTAGTATTTTCAGGTTCTTTTCCTGTTCTCCGGTTTCTGGGGTTGCGACCTTCATCGCCTTCTCTTTGGCTGAACATTTTCATCTCTCTTGTCAGGGCGTCTGGAAGATAGTTCTTGTTTTCTGCAATTAATTCAACATTGTAATCATATTGGTTAAGAAATAATTGTCAATTTGCTAATCTTCCTCTATCAGCAGCTTTATCAAGTTTAAAATTTTTAAAATTCTTTACTCTAGCACAATCGGTGCGTACAGTAAAGGGTTTTCCTAAAAAAGTTGGAGAATTTAAAATTATTTTTTTGACAGCCAAAATTTCTTTTTCTCCTGTAGAATCATTTTGTTCTGCAGGGCTGAACTTGCCACTACAAAATGTACAAATCTATTCAATGTTAGTTCCAGGCGTTTTTGCTAAAACAACATCGGACCAGTAATTATCATTAGCATCAGTTTGGAGTATGATTTCATCATTCTCTTCTGGTTGTTGTAGAGGAGGGAGATTCTTGCAGAGAGATTTTATCTGCTTCACAATTTTTTCATCATCTTCTGTGAAGTTCCATTTTCTTTTGGAACTTGTCTTAGGAGATAACATTGCTGTTAGTCCTGAGATTTCGGGAATGAAATCTTCCCGAAATCTCTTCCATAGTTGATGACTCTTAAGAATCTTTCTAGACTTTTAGCGACAGGAATTCTGTCAGGAAATTTCCAGATTTTCTCGAGGATGTGGGGTTGGAGTTTTATTACTCCATTCTTGATATTTATACCCAGAAAATCAATTTCATCTAGGATAAAGAAGACTTTCTTTTCTCCTAGGATAATTCCATGTTGGATTATCAATTTAACAACCTCGTAGAGGTGTTTCATGTGTTCTTCTCTGTTTTTGGAGAAGACAAGAATGTCATCGATATAGACGGCACAGAATTCAGCAACATGTTTGAAGATGTCATCCATCTTTCTCTGGAAAATTGAAGGGGCTTATTTTAGGCCAAAGGGCATTACTAATCATTCATAATGTCCTTGTGGTGTTCCAAATGTAGTGAGAGGAACACTATTTGGATGCATCTTGACTTGCCAAAATCCTGACTTTGCATCGAATTTTGAAAAGACTTTAGCTCCTTTGAGCTGATTGATCAAGACTCTTGCTTGAGCTATTTGATAACCGTCTTTAACGGTCTTTTTATTGACTTCTCTGTAGTCAATCATCACCATTCTAGCTTTTCCTCGAATATTTTCTGCATGGTTTCTTACGTAGAAAGCTGAAGCATGATGAGGGCTAGTGGATGGTCGAATTAATCTCTTGTTAAGAAGATCTTCTATATCTTTTCTGAATTCTTTTTTCTCTTCCTCTTTGTATTGAGGAATGGCTTTGACATGACATATAGCATTCATATCATGCAATCTTAATTCACAGACCACTGGATCATTTTCCCAAAATTTCTAAGGGTCGACATCTATATTCTATTCGGGCATTTTCTTGATTTTATCAAGAGTAGGAATTTTATCAGATTCAAGCTTATTTTGGAAATGCTTGAGGTTATGTTCATGGATGAAACTAGCTTCTTCATCTTCGCTAGTGTCTTCTTCTTCAGAAGAAGAATCTTTTATAAGCAATTCTTTTTGTTGCTTAATTTGAAGAACAGGCTCAAATTTGGGTTTGTAGGGCTTATGATCACCACTATTTTGTTGCGATCTCTGATATTAAGTAGTAAAGTTTGGACCTACTACACTTTTTGCTTGAGTAAGTCTATAGCATATATCATTTTCTGAAGCCTATAGCTTCTTCATCTTGAATAAATCTCTGTTGGAGAATGAAATTGTTTCCCAACAAGAAATCTGATCCTTGGCCTTCTGATTGCCAAAGGGTGTTGATTATAAATGTTCCTCCACCAATGGTGATGTGAACATCTCTAGCTACTTTATTCATGGTGAGTGATTACACGCATTTTTATGCATGTAATTGTATCTAAAACACTAGAAATAAGTTAATTCTTGAGCTAATTATAATGTAGTTAATCCAATTTTATTTGTTTTGTAGGTAATAAGTGGAGTTACGGAAATTGAGAGAAAATGATGCAAAAAAAGCACAATTTAGAATTTCCGACAAAAGGACGAAGTGATCGTTATGGGTTAACCATAGTCAATGCCAGTGAAGGAGCGGAATATAAATCCATAACGTTACGTGCGGCGGGATAGATTTTAGAAATAGAAACAGAAATATATATATATATATATATATATTTATATATATATATTTCTGTATATATATTTATATTTACATATATAATAGTCCATGCATGATGACACAATCATTTAATTAAACAATGCATCATTGCATCTGCACCGCCAGACCAATTTTGGTCATGCCACGTGTCCTGGCCAATATCATTTCATTGTCTCCCGACCAAAAGAAAAACCAGCATGTGCTCCTATACATTCACAGCAGCCATCACCGTTAAATTCTCTTCCCCTCTCGACCAATGGACAAGATGCATTCATTTTTCCTCTTTATTTGATCAACAGCCACCACGACTCCAAATATATAGCACCAACCCTTATTCGCTCGGGAGAGGAGACGACTCTCTTCCTCTTAGCAAGAACCAGAACAGCTGCACCAGGCACCACACCAAAAACAGAGGCAGCCCCTTTGCGCTGCTCTCTCTCCTCCTTCTCCTCCATTTTTCCATATTTTCTTTAGTTTTATTTTAGGGATTTGAAGGATTTACTCACCCAAAGCTTCAAGGATCCATCAAGGAGACTTCTCCTCTACAAGATTCAATATTTGGGTATTTTGTGGGAGTTGTAATTCAAGACTAGTCATGCTAGCTTTTTAACTATTTGTGACTATACTTATTTTCTCCCACAGTTCTCTACTCTTTTCCCTTTGAATTTTGTTTCTTTGATGTTCATAATTATGGGTTGTGAGTAATTTCCTTGTTGTGGGGGTTAGGGTTGTGTCCCTAACCCAAATTTAGGGGTCATCATTTGGCCCGTGGACCTAAAAGCCAATGGGCGCCCGCCCGGCCCAGTGGGCAAAAGCCCGGCCCGGCCCTCAGAAAAGCCCATCTCGGCCCTGTCCATTGGGCACGAGGCAGGGCTAGGGCGGAGGGTTCAAAGCCCAAGCCCGGCCCGTTATATGCCCATTAAAGCCCGCCCGGCCCAGCCTTATAAGCCCGCTCGAAAGCCCATTCAATTTTTGTATTAATATATTTTTATGTAGTTATATTGAACTAATTATTGCATTAGGCCATATGTTTTTTTAATTTTGTATTTTATTTTGTTCAATAATTAACATATCATCATTTTTTCATAGGTTTTTGTATTTTTTTAACAAAATAATATGACATATAAATATAATGGGCTCGGGCCTGCCCATCCAAAAAAGCCCGGCCCGGCCCGGCCCTAAAAAGCCCGTAAGGCCCTGGGCCTTGATTTTAAAGAGAAGCCCAGCCCGGCCCGAAAAATAAAAAAAATATGTTTTGGCCCAGCCCGGCCTGAGCCCATTAATTTTGGGCAGGGTTGCCCATTGACGACCCCTACCCAAATTTTGTGTAAAAGATGTTTAATTTAATGTAATGATGCAATTTTCATATGATGGATGCTTATATCTATTTTTGTTGGGTTAAAATGCATGTCTAGGAGCCTAGTCAACTCTAGGGTGTGTATTTTGAGCATGTCTAGGACAGAGTTAGAGGCTTGACCCCCTTTAATTTCTAAGCTAGAAACCTTCAATTTCGTATTCGAGAGGTTATAAGCATGGTGATTTACACCTGTTGCGTGATTGCGCGGGCGGGTCGCTTAGCAGTCTAATTCCTCGATCTCTACGCCTCTTGATGTGAATTAGTGACCCTTGAACCGGCTCTAATTCATGCCAAGTGAGTTCCTATGACCCTTGAACCGGAGTAGGAATACCATGAAAGGGAATTTAGGTCCTTGAGCCTTGAACCGCCTTGGATACGACTACCGCCAAAATAAGAAATATGCATCTATATTAGATTAGCTTCCGACACATAGAATTGGGGTGAAGGAACCTCCCTAACACCCGACATTCCCATTTATTTGGTTACACTTCTATTAATTTCTTTGCATTTTTATTAATTGCTTTACATTTCATTACATTTTGTTAATTTGTGAACATCACTACCATAATGATCTATTTAAGAATGTGTATATATTACACACTCCAACCTGCAACATCATTTGGAATTCTTTGTATTTTTGTGTAGATGCCCTTTCTCTTCTCACGCTCATTGTCTTTATGTACCGCAGTGGCGGATCTATAAATTTTTTTCAGGTAAGGCAAGACAATGACAGGTTGAAGGAAAAAGGGAAGGGAGGAAAATTAGAGGGAAGCTATAGATTTTGGAGGCAATTGTGAAAAGTTTGCCCTGGTTTTGTCTTATTTATGCCATTTTCTTCAACAATTCACTTGATTTTGCCCTATTTCTGTCAATTTCACATACCTTTTTTTTTTTGGCTGAAGTCAAAGGTTAAGAGAGGCAAGGAGCCACCTTAACCTTTGAGAATGTATTAAAGAAGAAAGAAAAAATACACAAAGGGAGGGGGAACAAACCAAAACCTCCCATACCAAACAGAAAACAGCTATAGGAAAAAACAACTAACAAAAACGGAAATTCGGCATTCCCAAACTGTCACTCTGACAATGTCTGTCAATGAAAGGAGGAGCTAGATCCCACCAAGTCAGATCACTAGAAGTCGCACCGTAATTCGCTAATGCATATGTAGATGATATTTTTTATGATCCGGGAATTTTAATCCAATCTCTATGTAGTTTCTGTATCTACTAGTAGAGACTATTTTCGATTGTTGAAGCTCTTTTTGAGCTTGTTCTTGTGGTATGAATGGTTTACATTCTTCTTCTGGATTGTTTTCTGGTGGTTCAACCAGTTCTATATTTTCTTCGATCTTTTCTTCATTGATTTTTTGTTCCTTTATTTCTGAGGAAGAGGATTCCATAATTTCTTGCAACAAAGTTTCTATTTTGTCCTCTTTTTGTTCAGAGAAATATTCTTCATATTCTTGTTCTACCAATTGGCTGATAAGACCATTCTTGGTTTTTTTTTTTGCTTTAGCTATGAATCATTCTTTGTGATAAGTCTTTTTTGACTCTTCACAAAACATAGGAAGTCCATTCATTTCATGACATACACAGTAGTCACAAACGAATGTACCAGGGTTCATCTGATAAGAAGACGTTATTGCTTTTGTCTTACTTTCTTCCCAGTTTTTGACATTTAGAACATTCATTTGTCTAGATTCTAAGTATTCTACTTCAGAATCTGTTTCAGAGTCAAATGATTATTCTTCTTCAGACTAGGCAGAGTAAACTGACTTGTCATCTTCTTCATCAGAATAGGCTATTTCGTAGCCCTTCATATTAGTTGTTTCTACCACAGGCTCGTATTCTTCAAATAGAGCTTTTGTAGATCTTTTAGTTTTCTTAGGACATTCATTGGCATAATGCCCTTCAGCTTTACATAGCCAGCATCTGCAAGCTTTCTTGCCTGGTTGTTTATTCTAATGATTGGTTTGATGATTCTTCTTTTTCTTGAAGAATTTGTTTTTTGGATCTCCTTCTTGTTTCTTGAAATTGGAGCTTTTCTTAAACTTCCAATCTTTTTTATGTTCATTTTTTCTGAACCGTTTTGGGTAATACTTCTCTTTTCTATTTTTGCGAAACTTGGTTGGCATATCCAGTATTCTGTAACAGAAGTTTTCCACTCCTTTGAGCTGTTTCTTGGCCATTTTGGCTCTGAGATTTGCTTTGCATTGTTCTTTTAATAATTGCCTGATTCTATCGGCAATTCCTCCAATTGAAAATCTTTCAATTGGTTTCTCAGCTATGCTTTCTTTCACAGCTATTCTCCAAGGTTCAAGAAGTTTCCTGTGTAACAGGTTTACTAGATCAGTATTTTCTAGTTCACCTACTGTACAGTAGTATTCTTGAAATTCATTCAAGTATTCTTCAAAATATCTCATGTCACAAATTTTGAGAGTATAGATGTTTGATTTGGCCGCTTCTTTGGCCTTTTCACTCAGATTTGAGAGATCTCCACATAATTGATCGTACAGGGGTACTGCAAAATCATACAGAGATTTAGAATTTTTTATTTCTTCTAGCCATTCTCTTCCTCTGGCAGTCTCTTTGAAAGACAAATAGTATTTTTTTTGCTACTCCAGTGAGGGTAGTTTCATAGTACACTTGAAGATCTGGTGCTTCAAATTTTCCAAGGGTGAGAGCAGAAGCCATCATGAGGTTATCTACCCATTGGCCAATAGTTTTTCTTTATCTAGAGCTTTGTCTAGATTCAGCCATATATCATAATTTGTGATCGGTACTCTAGGCATATTGTCTTATGGGACAAATCTTTGAGAATTTCTTTCTTCTTTTTTGCCTATAGGAGCCTTTTGTATATGGAGTTTTAGTTTTCCCTTTTCTATATATGATGATGAAAGTTTTGGAATTGAAGCTTTTTCCGTCTTCCATTTCTATATCTTGATAAGGAAGGACTTTTCTTACCTTTCCTGTTTTGAAAATTTTCATTTCTTTGATTATTTGTTCTAATCGTTCAGTATTGTTGCAAGATTCTGCTTCATCATAGAGTTCATAGAGTTTTTTTGCTCTAAGCATATTTACTGGTCTATTTAGATCAACTTCTAATTCTTCCTCTGTTATTGGATCTGTTGGTTCTTCAACAGTAGATTTGGTACCACTAACACTAGCTTCTCTAGTGCTGTAGCATCTTCTGAGATGATTTTTATTTATCCTGACATTTTCAAGACACACATCACTTTTTCTGTGATCATCAAATTTTAGACTGATATCTCCAGGCTTTCTGCTTTCATATATTGCCGCTTTGGCACTTTCTGGTGGTTTCTTTGGACCAGATAATTTCCATTATATAGGAAAAGTTACTTCATTCCAAGTAACCTTGTGAATTTGTTGTGAATGGTTCTTCTGACTGGTGAGAAATCCAGTAGTGAGTCCAGGGATGTTTGATATCCTTGTCTTAGGTTCTATTGTCATACTCATCAATTTATAGTATATTTTGTATACTATTGCAAGTTCTTGCATTCTTCTTTCATTGATATACCATCTGTCTTAACTCTTAGTATTAGACAGTGGGCTGCATCTTTCAAGCTTGTTGAGAAGTTTGGGAAACAGTTGAAATATGCCACTTGATTGCATAAAGATGCTTCAAGAGTTCCCAACAGACTAGCTTGAAAATCTGTTAGTCTATTGTCTTGTATGACACATAGAACTGAACAGTTTATGACTGAACAGTTTATGCCTTCTCGGGCAAGTAATTTTATGCCTACTTGGACTGCTCCGATATGCATAAATTGATAATTTTTTGCCTTTGCTCTGGCAACTTCTTGAGGAGTGATAATTAAGAGATCTGTTTCTCCTGTTGTGGAAGGAGTTGTAAATTCCAATCATTTGAAATGATGGCTGTCCATCAATTCAAACTTTCCTCTTTTATAGATTTGTTTGAAATCTAATTTTAGAATCGCGGAGTTTTTTAGCTCCCGTTCAATTTCATTGTATTCAAATTCTTCTGCATTCATGTATCCATTCATACCATAAAACCAAAATAGAAAGCATTCCAACTAGCTTGATGGCTGCTGCATTCTAACTAATTACATTGAAAGATAGCAAAAGATGATACAATCAAATCGTCGCAAGAGAAAAATATTTGCTGCTAAAGTTCTCTCATACTTGCCACTAAAGATTCATCTCCTACATGGAATCATAGACCTGAATCCACACCCAACTTGGATTCCAAGGACAGTTGCAACAATTGCCTGCTGCTGGGTCAGCATCATATTTCTGCATAAAAAAAAATGGCGGAAGCACAAACAAAGAAAGTTAGGTCCAGTTTGTAACTTTTGGTAGATGATCCATTACAATACCAGCGTGATATCGTCTAGTAATTTCTTTTAACCCAAAATCAATCTCCACAAATCTCACATAGAAATCATAGCATATAAGAATTTAAAGTTCACTAATCATTTAGCAAAAGCTAGGGCTTTGGCATATTGTTGAAATCAAATCAATTAAAGTTAATCGTGTATTTCAATCTGCAGGTTTATTTTAAAGCAACTGATCACAGAACTTTGCACAAACGCATTCTAAACTTGCATTAAATATATTCATGTATTTTCATTCTGAGTCTTGGCATATGCTTACAGTAACTTAAATTTGGCCTACAACACTGTATAGTTTTTAAGATCAAACACCTTGTATATATTGATCAAAATGGATAACAAAAATTAGATAAATCAAGAACAAGATGACCAAGAGAACCGTACTAGAAAGATGAAATACTTACCCATCTTGTGCAGAGTAAGTGAGAACCTTCCCATTTACATCATCAAACTCTATATATGTAATTAAAAAAGGAAATGCACATTGATTTGGGAATTTGCAGCAACGATAGATATATATGCATGCACCCAAGCTTCTCCAAATTCTAATAGAATGATGAAGTAGAGGTGTAAATTGGATCATCAATTATATCCAGTTCATATATGCTTCATGGAACCACTCAAGCATATCATGCTATGATTCAAAATTGCATCATGTTCGTAAATGAACAGATTTTCATGAAGGAATTAATCATATGATAGGAGAGAGAAGTTTTTGGTTACCTGTAAACATAGTTCACCATGGTACCTCCACTTTGATGAAGGCCTTTCTCTGATTGATCAGCCATCCAATTAAGTCTTTCAACCATCTGCTCCATAGAAAGAAAAATGAAATTAGCATATACTATTGAAACATACTTCTTGTCAGATTTCTTGTTCAGAGAATTGCCTAGTTCTACATATATCATTTATGCATCTAATATAAAATTCAATCAGTCCATCTCCGACTATAAAACATATACATATGCTCCTATAAGGACTGTTGCACAAACTAGAGTTAAATGACATACTGCTCCATTCTGTAAGTGAAAATTTGCAATAGAATCCAGAGCTTTGCCTCTCTTTTTCACTTGCAGAAGATACCTTTAGTAAGAGAAACAAAGATATGTCAATAGTGTGTCACACAGAAGAACATAGATCACAATAATGTGCAAGACTCTTAAAAGTAATTTCTGTGATGTCATCGGCAATTACATAATATTTAATGTTAACCATTTCATTTTAGCAGACCCATCATCTTTACTAGCTTAGCAACAAAAAAGAGAAGGAAACTAGAGTTAAGACCTAGTATAGTTTAGTAAGAAAGCTCATCATTAAGTTCCAAACCCAACAGATACTTAGTATAGTTTAGTAACATCAATAACGTATTCCCGATCAACTAAATCCAGCAAGAAAGCTCAGTACTTCACACCAATCATGAACAAATTAAGATATTCCCAATCCAAACTAGTGGAGGAAATAACCCAACTTTGGTTCAGCTCAGTCATTATACTAAAAATCATTCTACCTAAACAAGTTCTAAACTTGGCTGAAACCAAGTATAGTTTCGTAACATCATTACCAAAGATCAACTAATTCCAAAACAAAGCTCAGAGCTTTAAGACATGCCCATTTCAAAGCTCATTAATACTGATAAAAACCCAATTAAAACCTTTGCAGTTTATTTGCATATGAGCAACAAAACCCAACATATATGTTGGACCCAACTAAGACTAAAGCCATATTCTTCACTGAAAAAATCTAGCACAATCCACTATCAAATCTGACCATTTAGCAATATGTTGGACCCAACTTGGAAACTGATCTAAATTAGCATTGTGGGTATCCTTAACATCAATTCCAACATTAAATAACAGAGGCATCTGTTACAGATATGAATTGCTAAATATCAATCACAATATTAAGGAAGTAAAACAAACGCCTTTAATAAAGTGGATAACAATAAATTTAGAACAATGACATTTGAGTTCCTCCTATAGTTTGCGACAACAACAAAGATATAAATATGACATATCAATAGCCAAATTCAGTACCTTTCAATTGATCTAGTTCTGTCAACAAAGAAACCCTGGTTTATAAAGCAAGAAGACAAAAACTTTGCTTAACACCAGTTATTGATATTTGATCATTAACTGGGATGATCATCAGATTTCTCTCATTAAAACTGCATTTCTAAAAATGAGGAGTCACGTATCAATTCTCAGTTTTCTCTTGTGCAAACTAAGAAAGAAATGAAAGCTAATGCTTATATGCATGAGATCATATCAGAAGAGAGGCATTCAAATGCAGCCAATTTTCATCCATAATGCTAGAAGCTACTACCACATGTTTCCACTTTAACCAAATACTCTTGATCAAAAGTTAAATGGACAATACCGTAGATCATGGATTTGAATTACCAAAATCATTGCATTTTCCTGCAGCACATGTTTATTCAAGTAATTTCTTGTTACTGCAATTCTAATCTGAGGAGTGACTTAAAGTGTCACAGTAGACCAGACCGCCTTAAGTTTCTTCTTTTCTTTTGCCAAAACATTAAAGGGAGAACAGACATCGAGATTTTCAGTGGGGCTAGAGTTAAGGAATCTCAAGACTTCAAGAGAGAGGTTTTGGAAAAAGGGAGATTACATTCAAGACTGAATTATTTGGGACAAAGACGTTTTATATATATATATACAACAACGTTCTGAAGAGGACGTCCGTGAATATCAAAAATTGCGGACGAAACGATATCAGCCGTAGATTGCTTTAAATGAAAAGGAACGGTCTAAGATGAATGCCTCCAATAATAATCGTGGGTCAAATAGGTCAAATAGCTCTGTGCTTCAACCCGACTCCTCAGTCTCACTCTCTCAAAGACAAAACTAGAGTTCTTGTCTCGACTTCTCCGATCAAAATCTAGTTCTCCAACCCGACTCCTAGTCTCCACCATTGACACTTGAAACTAGCCTCAGATTGCACGATTGTCGCAACACAAACTCTCTTCTTTTCCTTTATCTCACAAAAATTGTAGTGCTCTATGGTACTGAGTACTGACCTCCCTTGGAGTTTTCGCGGCAAAAGTCGGAGATTTGGAAGCACAGAAACACATCTAGAGTATGGGTTCTCTCTTTTCTGATGTGTTTGATTTCCAATTACAAAATTTAGGGTTTTTACCATATTTGGGACTTATCTTCTTTCTGTTTCTGGGTTTCTTTTTTCTTTCTTTTGTTGAAGTTATTCATTGATTTGTCTTATATATCTTAATTAGTTTGAGGCAACAATGAAAAGCATTCACCAAATTCATTAATAAATTCTATTTGATGAATTGGTAATAAGGTTGGTATACTACGGTAGCCATTGCCAAGGCCAAGACTACACTAGTGGCCAAGGAGAACTGTACGGCAAATTATCTTTTGCATCCCCCTAATTATTTGAATTGAAGTCAATTTCTTTGATCTTCTCTTTTGGATTTATTATTCTTAATTGTATTGATGGTAACTGTTATGATATAACTATCTCAATGAATGATCAAAACAGATTGAAATATGAGTCAATTATATTTGTCATCTCATTTGTGATGTTTCATCCACTCATAAGTTCTTTCATGCATTAGCTAGAATTGACGGAAATATGAGATGGAGGACCTCACCACTGAAGACCAGTCTCAGAAATTGGGATGTTCCCTGTTGGAATTCTGATCCTATTTTCCACCACTCATCGAATTCTAGTCCTATTATCCACCTATGAATAATGTGGTAGTTTTACAGTGAGGTATCATAAAGTTCATGAAGCAAGATTAAATCCTTCACTTCAGCACTCTAAATGATTACATGTCTGAAAGGTGATCTGGAAGATCAAGGCTTGCCAAAATACACTTCTTTGTTTAATTGGTTAGTTGTTTTATTGTTTTTATTGTTCTTTTTATATCAGATACCATAATTGGAATTTTTCCTTCTTTTTTTATCCCGTTTCTACTAGTGACTCTGGTTTACTCTTAATGTTGCAGCATTGCTGGCATATGCCTCATGTTTACTGGGAATTCGTTTTTTCTGTGGGCTAAAAGGAAAGGAAGGTTCCCTCGACTGTTTATGACTTTGCAAAGGAATTTGAAGCAGAGAGGCATATTCATAGTTAGACGAATGTTGGAAGGAATGAAATCATTACATGAATGTTGTATTATATATCCAGCAGGGATTCCATTATAGAAGGCTTTAGTTAAGGTTAATTTTGAGTACTGGTCTTGTTCTGGTGGTTTGATGAAATGAAACTATGTTTATCTTATTAATTGGTCCCTATCTTTTTAATTCAATCCCATTCCCTTGTTGGTGTTTCTGGTTAAATTTCCTGAAGTTCATCTTGAGTTGGAACTAATTGAATCTTTCTAGCTTCAACTATGTATGTAACAATGATCTAGATGAGTTGGGAGATTTGATTTTGTCACTACTGGAGAGAAGTACCAATAACATAAGTCCCTTGATGACATACTTTTATGTCATCCTTGTTAGTTGTTATCCTTTAATTGGTCACATGAATCTTGTTCTTCATTTGCCTCTTTTATAGTGTTTGGCTGAAGCCGGAAAATAGATGACCCAAATGCAAAGGGATAGTTGTGAACAAAGTGGTCCCAAAGTAGAAGAATCTGAGCCAAAAAAGCATATTCAGTTCTTGGACTGAAGAAATCATTTACACAACAGAGAATCAAGAACTTCTTGTTGTACCAAAGTTTAACACTTTTGTAATTGAGCCATTAAACTGATAACAGATGAATCAAGTACAGACCTATAAATAAGGCCAACATAATTTTTGTGCATCTGCAGTCACAAAATAAGAAATATTTCTACTCAATGATAGGAAAATCTACTTTGTACAGAGTGAAGCTCATTCATAGAGAGCATCTGCAATCACAAAATAACTGATTTGTCTCAAACAGATTCTGCAAAAGATGTCAATAGACTGGTCAGTTATAACAATAAAACAACTAACCAATTAAACAAAAAAAAGTGTATTATCATACATGTCTTGCAAGGCCGGTGCATCCAAAACCTAAAGAATCAAACAAACCACAAAATTCATAAGCTAAATCACCAATCACAGAAACAATTTCTCAACAAACTCGAAACCAGCACCGTAGCTAATCAATAAAGCTAATACCCAACTTGAAATCATCTTGCAAATCCAAAATCTGTAAAGTCAAACACACCACAAAATCCATAACTTGAAAAGGACCAAATCAAATGCAAAATCAGAAAAATCCCAAATCTTCAACCACGTCATCGTCGCACCCAAACGGCAGCAGTGAGGAGGACTAAGGAGATGACGAGGTTCAGCGCGGACTGATATCGGGCGTCGCCGGTGGAATCACTCCGGCGCTGTTAATGGTTTTTGGGTGGAGATGATGAGGAGTGAGAAGAGAATGATGACAAGCGAGAGTGTTTTGTCGTGGAGACTGGGTACTCTGGTTTTCTCGTGGAGACTAGTTTTGGATCTTAGACAGTTCTTTTTCATTTAAAGCAATCTACGGCTCATATCATTTCGTCCGCACTTTTTGATACTCACGGACATCCTCTCTCGATCGTTGCTGTGTGTGTGTATATATATATATATATATATATATATATATGAAAGCTGTTTTTTTAGCAAGGCAGGGAAGACAATTGGTATAAACTATATGACGATGGACGTGTCTGATCAAGTAATGGTGATTTTATCTTAGTAGTCAATTGATTCAAATACTTCTTTGCTTGATAACTACATCAACCAAATTCAATAAATTCTTAGAAAATTAACACCAACCAATGTAATCAACAACCACAAACTAAATTATTCAACTAATCCATCAAAAATCACAAAGCAAATCCATCGAATCAAATGAACCACCATCTAACCAAAACTTTAAAATTGGTGAAGGTCAAAACCATACCTTGCAACCTTTCCGATCAATAACTAGAATTCCAAAGCCAAAGATAAAGAAAAACCCCTAAAACGTAAAAACTCATATCAATTACACACCAAAGGACACAAAAACTGACAAAAACAATACCAGAAGAAAAGTTCCAGACCTGCAATCCTCACTATCGCTAAACCCAGCAAAACCGCAAATTCAGTGTTGTGGAAACCAAATCCCCTTGTTTCTTTCTATTCGAGCACCACATTCTCCAAACCAAACCCAGTCCCTTCTAGAGCGTCAACATTCTTCCCAAGTAATCAAGTATTGGTATTAAAATCACAAAATGAGTTCTAAACGCAGATCTTAGGGTTTAGGCTCCATAGAACAATCTACTAGTATTCTAATCCAAAAATGATTGATACGATTCAAACTATTCAGATAAATAGCAAAATCCAAAACTCAAATCCATAGAAAATCAAGCACCAAATCGAATCAAACAGAGAAAGAGAGAGAGAAACCAGAGCGACAGAGGAGACGAGGGCGCAGGCGGCGCAGAGAGTGTAGAAGATGTCGTCCAGCCATTGAGTCGACTCGTTGATGTCGTCCCACTAGCTCACGCCTCCAGCGGCAGTGGCACCAAATCACTAAGAGGTCAGCAGCAGCATAGTGCGTTCGCCTCCGCCATCTCGGACAGCTTCGTCTTTTGCATCTCTTCAATTGACCTTAGTTTGAAGGCAAGGAGGAGAGAGAGACGGAGGAGAGAGAAAGTGGATCTAGGGCACTCTTATCTCCTCCATCGCTGAAGAGGATTTGGATTTCAGAGGATAAAGAATAGAAGCAAGGAGATCGAGAGACTGAGATAGTGAGAGGGGTTTCGTGGAGGGGGGAGAGAGACAGAGGGGTTTCATGACTAGAAGAGCTCGAGAGGGGGGAGAGAAAGGGATTTCACGACTGAGAGAGCTCGAGAGAGGTTAGGTTTCATTTTGTTTCATTTTTTCTTTCGGGCACGATGTGGCTAGGGCTGGGTAGGAGGTACACTTAAACTTCAATAAATTTTATAAGTCGCTCACACAACAGAAGCTTAACAAACTGTTGTAAGAGTGCACTATATAAAATCAAAATGTCAAAACATGGAGGGAAATATGCCGCATACCGCACTTTGGCTCAAAATGTTGCCGCCTATGTTCCCACTTCACACAACAGAAAAATATAACTTCTGTTGTCTGATTTCTACTGCTTCCACTAGGTTTACCTCGTGGAAGACATTCAAGCAAGCTTCCTCAAAATTTGGCATCCAACTTTCAATCAGACAACGGAAATCTCAAGTACCGTTGTACCAAGTAGCCCAAAATTTCAGATTTCAAGAGGCAACCAAGACTTGAGAGTGGAGGGAAATCTGCCGCTAAATTTTTAAAACTCAGACAATGGACAATACTTAATTGTGTTGTGCAATGTAGTTCTGAGAAAAAAGTTATCACTTTGTTGACATTCACACAACAGAACATCACTAATACCGTTGTGCAATAGAGTTTACTCAAACACACAACAGACGATTTCTGTTCCGTTGTGTGATTAGCTTTTTGTAGTAGTGCCTTCAGTATATTTTTCATAGAATCCAACATTTCTTGTTGTTCATTGATTTTTCTGCTAACGCTTGTTAGCTGTTCTTCTTCCTTTTTAGGAAGTTCTTTGATATAATCTATTTTGTTCTCCAATTTTTCTAATTGGGAGATTATATCTGGAACTTTTTCTAGATGATCTTGACATCTAGATACTTCTTGTATCAGATTCTGATGTTTCTCATCAGAAGATTTTAGTAGAGAATTCAACTTCTCTAATATTAATTCAAACATTGTCCCCATTGGGGATTCCCTTTTGAGCTTTTTCAACAAGCTCTGATATCAGTGATGTGCGGATCTAACCGATGCTCAAATAATCAAGAGGTTTTTGTTCCTCTTTAAGGATGAATTTCAATTCTTCAATATTTTTCTCAATTCTATAAATATGTTTTTGTACTAGGAAAATTCTATCCCAGTAGTCTGGAGTTTCTCTACTGAGTCTAGCCCTGTAGTCTTTTGTTTTTCTCAACTTTTCTTGCTCTTCTGCTAACTCTTTACCAAATCTTTGACAGTTTGCAAGTAAATCTAAGCTAGACAGAATACGGTCTAAATGTACGATTATGAATATTTAAAAATTTACCTGTTTACCTTTGAATAGAGGATGAAGTTCTATCTGCAATTATTATCTAAACAAATAAATTCAAGATGAGCCCACCACGTTTCATCAAAAGAAAGAAAGAAAGAAACAAACAAAAACTATTCATAGTAAAATTGTAAAGGTCGGAAAAAGAAAGGAAGAAGGGGTACTAATGGTATAAAGGTAGGTAAGATGAGTAGGTGAGAAGAAAAAAAGATAAGTCTTGTGTGAAAGGAAATAAAAATAAGTTGGTGGGGTGTATGAGAAGTATATTGGTGGATTTAGGGTGTATGAGCATTTCCCCTATTACGGGTCCTTCCCGCGCCTCCATTCAGCCAGTCATATAATTACATATACAAATACATAGAAATATAAAAGCCAACAAATCAAAGATGGAAAAAAGACAACTGAAATTTTTAACTTTTACAAGAAAGCAGAAACTAAATACAGTTCTCTCCTCTTCTCTCTCTCTACGAGAATAAGTTACTTCCTGCACAAGTACACAACTTTCCAATAAAAGAGTCAGTGATCACATTCAAGAATATTCAAGCACAATTTTTGTAATAATTTACAATCCCTTATGTCAAATTGAGTCGATCAGGCAGCAACCTGCCTATCTATTGAACTTCTCACTATTGTACCATATGCGTTAATTGAGAATTTCAAACTCTTCTTACCCATAGTTAAGATATTTGTACAGACATAGGAAACATGTTATTGCATACAACCAAATTATACCCACAAATAATTAAGCCCCAGCATAGCAACTATGAATGCAAACCGAAAAAAAAAAATCAATACGTACATATTGTAAAAAAAAACAACTAAATTAATTGACTAAGAATAATTTACTCAGAAAGATACCAGTCAGCAAACCAGAAGTTACTGTCCCTCTATGACTCTTCAGTGACCAACATATAATCAAATATATGAAGAAAGGATAATAAGTGATGCCAGATTGACATCACCTACATTTACCAACTCATACCAAATTACCAAGATTATAGAACTTGAATCTTCTTAACACCCAGCCAAGGGACTGAAGTTACCTGTAGTCCATAGGTTATTGAATCCCTCACAAATACATGCATACATATCCAAAGGAATGAAAATCAACAAACATTTACACACACACAAAAACAACGATCGAGCAATGATAATTGCCTTGCACCTGTATAATAGAAGCAACTAACCAAGAATTCTGAATTCATTGCAATACCCAAAACCAACCAATTATAGTAGCAAAGTGAAGCAATATCAGAACATTGATAAAGCATCTGCAATTATATGACAAACAAGCAGAGCCCAAATTCATGCCTATAAGAAAATACCTTCATGGGGACATTCTCTGAAATGTGCGCGTCTTGGTGATTGTTTCTGTGATGTTTTCTACTACAAAAACAATGGCTGTTGGAAGCAGAGAATCCCTCTTTTGAATGGGAGGATGGATCCCAGTGTTGGTGGAAAAGCCCTGTTCAAAATAAGGAAAAACAATTCTACTTCGATACCTGGGGGCGCCAATACGAAAAGGAAGCATAAATATTCAACTTTGATCCTCATCGGAACAATTCTCCTGTGTAGCTTGGTTTTCCTGAGCTTCCTCTTACCATTCATAAATCATAACCTATATGGTTGTTTCTAGTATTTATTCTAGAAAAGGAAAGGTGAGTCAATCTTTCCCATCCTTTGAAGAAGTGAATCTGAAATGCTTCACTTACGAGGAGTTACAGGAAGCTACAAATGGATTCAATGAAGAAATAGGCCGTGTTGCTTCTGCAACTGTTTCTAAAGGAGTTTTAGCATTTGATGATGCGAAATGTACTGCTGTCAAAAGATTGAGCACTATGGTTGGAGAAAATGAGTTTGAATTCAAAGCTGAAGTGACTGCAATTGCGAGAACAAATCACAGAAATTTAATTAAACTAATAGGCTTCTGCAATGAAGGACAGCATCCAACCCTGTATTTATCTTCTTTTCTCTTTCCATATGATAAAGGCCCAAAATGCACATTAAAAAAATTTAATTAGAATATTCACCATTAAAAAAATAAATAAAGGCCCAAAATGCACATTCAATTGTTTTGAAAAGAAGATTATATTATTACAAGGTACTATTAAGGTCGTACATGAGGGCATGCATCCAGTATAATATTTGGAGCAGTTACAGACCATTCAACTCGTCTCTCAGATTCAAAACTAAGAGCAATTCCTCCTGTTTCTTTGCATACTTTATGCCATACCATGAAGCATATGCCCAGTGTAAGCATGCCCAGTGTAAACTTGAATGCTCAGTTTTAATTTTATTCACTGATGTCATTGTTAATGACGAGGTCGAGCCTTACCAGGATCAATTCTCTATTACCTAAAACCTGAAGAAAAGTCTTCAGTTTGGACTCTAAGTGCTAAAACCATTAATTTAATACTCGTTTGATCAATCTGTACGTAGCCAAATAATTGCTTCGTCCTCTAGCTTCTTTCCTGTGCGTAAATGGCTTTTCATCTTCTATACCTTCTTTGCTTCATCGTTCTCGCGCTTCTTCCTTTTTCCACCATGGCTCAAACGTCGAAAAACATATCCTTAGGCTCATCCCTCACTGCACAAAACGACGATAACTCCTCCTGGCCATCCCCATCTGGTGAGTTTGCTGCTTTTGGTTTTCGACAGATTGAGAAAGATGGTTTCTTACTAGCCATCTGGTTCGATAAAATACTAGAGAAAAAAATCGTGTGGTCAGCCCAAAGTCACCGGAAACGCTGCCTGTGCCGGCAACTCGCGTTCCGGATCGAACGAACCCAATCGCGGGGCGTTCGCGATCCGGATCGCTGGTGTTGGCGAACTCAAAAACAGATCAAACAGAATAACAGATCAAAAACATCCTCTGAATCTCTGATCAAACAGATCAAAAACATGGCCTCCATACGGATCAAGCAGGCGCACCGACTCACCGGAATCTGGAAACTCAGAGCCAATCCCTGTGTTTTTGTCTTTTTGATCTGTTGTCGAACCATGGTGTTGGCAATCGAACTCAGAGCCCATTCCAATCACAAATTCACAACTCAAGTCTCAAACAGTCAAACAGATCAAAAACACGGCGTCACCGACTCACCGGAATCTGGAAACTCACACCGATCTAAGATTCTAAGGAAGCCGCCTCTGCTGATCTGCAGTTCTGCACCGCATCGTCAAACGCCACCGTGGCTTCCTCTGCAGGACTGCTTGCCTCTGGCTTCCGATAGATCGGCGGCGGCGGCGGCAGTTTCCTTCGTGTTTTTGAAGAGAGATGGAAAGAATCAGACACAAGAATCACGAATCCAATAAAGAATCAAAAATAAAATCAGCTTTTTTTATTATTTGTTTTATGTTATTTGTTAATTTACTTGTTAATCCTTCATGAGTTAGGTGCTTCTCATAGTATATTAATAAGGGGTATTTAGGTAAAATAAAATCCATTTAGGATCAAGATTAGGAATCCTAATTTCTAAAGATGTTGACTGACAAGGAAATTGAAAACAAACTCTATATATACTACATGCAAACAGTACGTACAACTACAAAGAATAAAAAAAAACCTCTCCTTT
>BDJD01004431.1:150513-162948 GCA_002564525.1 Rosa multiflora
GTAGTGGTATCACGGTTTGACGAGCTAAAGAGAACGCTGGAAGCAACCGCCAACCCGGCGCGAAGCGACCAGTCATGGGGAACCGGGCACAGCCGACCTGGTACCAGAGCATTGATACCAGCACCAGTCGTACACATGCAGGTCCCGCTGCGCCTACCGGAGCTAGTGGGAATTGGGCCGCCCCCTGTGCCCCAACCAATGCTGGAACAGGAGGCGGAGTCATCACCGCACTCCCATCGCTCGAAGCCTAGGGCAAGAACCGAGGGCAACCCACCCGCTTCCTGGCGGGGATCAGTTCAACGGGATACCCGGCTGAGTCTCGCCGGTGACGCAACAGCTCAGATACTGGAGCGGATGCAACAGTTGGAGCAAAGATTGATCCGAGCGGAGTCAGGCACCCAGGCGCCAATTTCAAATCCACTTTTCGCGTCCAAGCCAGGACCATTCACTGCTACTATTCTACAGGCTGTCAGACCGGCACAGGCAAAGACTCCAAAAATGTCACATTATAGCGGTAAGACTGATCCCTTCGTCCATATGGACACATTCAAGAAGGTCACCAACAACAAAGAATTCGATGATGCCACCCTGTGCCACTTATTCAGCGAAACCCTGGACAATGAGGCAATGAACTGGTTCTTCGAGTGTCCGCCAGGCTCCATCGCCTCATTTCAAGCGTTGTCACACGCTTTCCTTTCTCGGTTCATCCTACTATCCGCTGGACACCACAATACAAGCCAACTGTTCAACGTCAAGCAGGGTACGGAAGAAACACTGAAGGCGTTCATCACAAGCTGGCGAGCGGCAGCATCTCAATGTCGTGATCTTGATAAAACAATGGCTTCGGCGGCCTTTAAGTAGGGACTCCTCAAAGGGCCATTCCTCTATCACCTCAACTACAATCACCCAAATGCGGTATACGACCACCTCATGAGTGAGGCAGTCATTCATGCCCAGGCAGAATTCATCTCATATGGAGAAACCCCACCGCCACCAGCAACACTAGCAAAGTCGACACAACCCTCCTCCAGCCAGCAGGGGACCGCTAACAGAACCTCCACACCGCCAACTGACAAAAAGANAACAAGCGGCAGAAGGACCAGTACTACAAGGGAAACCGCCCATCCCATAGGGACAACCGCAACAAACATACGGAGTCTTCCCAGAGGTATGCAGTATTTACAGTCCTCACGGCCTCATATGAAGAAATATACAATCAGTGCAAGGATCAGATCCCACCGCTGCCCCCTGGAAGATACCCAAAAACAGGAAAGCCAAGAAACATCAGCATGTGGTGCAAATACCACGAGGACAGCGGTCACAATACCAACAGCTGCAACGCTCTCAAAACAGCCATTGAGACCTTGTACCGTGATGGCAAGATGGAACAATTCAAGGTGCGCCAACCACCACCTGTGATCGCTGACATTGAACCCTTAGGCCGTATCAACACCATTGAAGGGGGTGCTCCAATCACCAACATGTCCCACAGGGCTAGAAAGCGTTATGCACGGGCTAATCACCCAAAGGAAGTCTGCAACATCCGCCAAACTCCCAAAGTCCGGTTGGGAACCTATCGCCTTCTCAGAGGAGGAGGAACACGGAGTGCATTTTCCCCATGACGATCCTTTCTTGATCGACGCCATCCTCGGTAAAATGTCAGTGGGAAGAATCCTGGTTGATAGCGGATCCACGGTCAACGTTATATTCAGTGGTTGTTATTCAGGGGAAGTCAACAGTTGGCACGCGAGTGTTATTCAACTACTATAGCACAATCAAACCGCCGCCACGAGATCCTAGCGGTAAGCAGTCAGGCACCGCCACCAAATATTTTTGAAGACCCCAGGGATGACGAAAAGAAGTACGTAAGGAAGGAGCCGGTCAACCCGGAAAAATCATTAAGGGTCGTCAGCATCTCTGATGTGCACCCCGAGCGGACAGTCCGCATAGGCGCTCAATTAGACCCAGAGCTGGCGGCGGAGCTCACTCAGTTCCTACGTGACAACGCTACAGTCTTTGCCTGGTCATATGCAGACATGCCAGGCATCTCCCCTGAAATCATCACACATAAGTTGAGCATCAAACCATCCTTCTACCCTATCAAGCAGAAGCGCAGAGCCTTCGACTAGGAGAAGTACCGTGCTATAGGAGAAGAGGTTACCAAGCTGCAGGGCATTGGGTTCATCCGCCAGGTCATCTATCCCCAGTGGATTTCCAACCTGGTGATGGTCAAAAAGGCTAGCGGCATGTGGAGGATGTGCGTTGACTTCAAAAATCTTAACAGGGCATGCCGAAAAGATAGTTTCCCACTACCCCGCATCGATCAACTGGTCGATGCAACCGCTGGACACGAGCTCCTCAGCATGATGGATGCTTTCTCCGGCTATAATCAGATCAGGATGCATTACGACAACCAGGAATGCACCACCTTCACCACCGACAAAGGCATGTATTGTTACAATGTGATGCCTTTCGGTTTGAAGAACGCAGGGGCAACTTATCAGCTACTGATGAATGCCATGTTCGCGGAGCATCTGGGCAAGATAATCGAGGTCTACGTAGACGACATGTTGTTAAAAAGTATAAAGGCCAGAGGACATGTGGCAAACCTAAAAATCATAATAACCATCATCTTAGCCTACGGTATGTGCCTCAACCCAGAAAAATGTTTCTTTGGCATCACCGCTAGCAAATTTCTGGGCTATATTGTCAGTGAAAGGGGCATCGAGGCTAACCCTGACAAGGTGCAAGCCATCCTCGACTTGAAGGACCCAGAGCGGAAGGTGCACGTCCAATGCCTCTAGGGAAAACTAACCGCCCTGTCTCGATTCATCTCCAGACTGACCGACAGATGCGCCCCATTTTTCAAAGTCCTTAAAACAACCCACAAGAAAGTCATCGATTGGAAGCCAGAGTGCCAGGCGGCATTCCAGGGCCTGAAGAAGTACCTGGCGGTAGTGCCTCTACTTTCCATTCCTGTGCAAGGTGAGACACTATACATATACCTGGCGGTATCACAATCTGCAGTAAGCTGCGCCATCGTTCGGCCGGAGAAACAGGACGAACTCCCAGTATTCTATGCCGACCAAAGCATGAATGGAGCGGAATCCAGGTACCCTCCCTTGGAACAACTCACTCTCGCGCTAATCGTTGCCGCCAGACGCCTCCGCCAGTATTTCCAGGCCCACAAAATCCATGTGTTAACCAATCAACTGCTGAGACAAGTAATGCAGAACCCTGAACATTCGGGGCGCCTCAGCAAGTAAGCCATTGAGCTCAGCGAATTTGACATCGATTACAAACCGAGAACCGCCATGAAGGGTCAGGCGGTGGCAGACTTTATTGCTGAGCTCACCGAACTACAACCCAAATCAAAAATTGGAGCGCAACCAGGAATGGAGATGGTGGTATCTGAGGATCAATTTCCCCGGCAGTCAGACTGGAACCTACACGTGGACGGTTCCGCTAGCGCCAAGGCCAGCGGCGCCGGAATCATCTTAACAGGACCAGGGGGCTCAGCGTCGAGTACGCGTTGAAATTCAACTTTAAAGCTTCTAACAACATGGCGGAATATGAAGCACTCATTGCCGGCCTACTCCTCGCCATTGATTCAGGAGCAGATAGCGTTAACATCTTCAGTGACTCTCAGTTGGTCGTTAACCAGGTCAACGACAGTTTTCAGGCTAAGGACCAGCAGTTAGCAGCATACTTAGGGTACGTCAAAACACTGCTCAAAAAATTCAAGTTCCACACCATCACACAGATCCCCAGGGAAAAGAACGCCAAGGCTGATTCACTGGCAAGACTGGCAACCGCCCAGCCACACCAAAGTCCAGCGGACACAAGGGTAGAGTGTCTGGACAGGCCACGTATCACAAAAACCCTGGCGGAGATCTTCAACATTGAGACCAATCCTAGCTGGATGGACGAAATTATTCAATACAAACGCAGTGGGACATTGCCAGAAGACAAGATCAAGGCGCGATAGCTCTAGCGGAGAGCAACCCGTTACAACATCCAGAACGGAAAACTCTACCGCCAGGGATTCACTCACCCCAACCTCCGCTGCCTAACCCCAGAAGAGGGCAAGGTCGTGCTGACAACAATACATGGTGGAGAATGTGGAAACCATTCGGGCGCCAGATCCTTGGCCAATCGCACAATGAGACAAGGCTACTTTTGACCTACACTCGGTGATGACACCCGGCGGATATCGAAATCTTGTCACAAATGCCAACAATATGCTGATCTACCGCATGCCCCGGCGGAACCACTGTCGGTCATCATCGGTCCCTGGATTCACTCAATGTGGGGCCTAGACTTGATGGGAAAATTCCAAACCGCTAAGGGTCAGTTCAAATAAATCATCGTCGCTATCGACTACAACAGCAAGTGGATAGAGACGGAGCCCCTGACGGCAATAACTACAGCCAAGGTAATTCGCTTCCTCTGGAAGAACTTCTACTGTCCCTACGGTGTTCCGCATACAATCATCACAGACAACGGCACACAGTTCAATAACAAGGAACTCATCTCTTTCACCGCCAACCTGGGCACCAAGATGCGTTTTGCGTCAGTCGCCCACCCTCAGACCAACAGCCAGGTCGAAGCGGCAAACAAGATAATCAAGAAGTTGTTACAGAAGATACGGCCAAGGGTTTATGGGAGGAGAAGCTCCCGGAAGTCCTATGGGCCATCAGAACAACCCCAACTTCCTCCACAGGTGAAACCCCCTTCTGTATAATGTTCGGAACTGAGGTTGTCCTGCCTATCGACGTAGCACAACCAACCGCTAGGGTCAGAGGATACTGCCCCGAGACCAACAGCGATGGTGTCAACCTCGACAGGGATCTCCTAGAGGAAAAACGAGACGCAACCCATCTGCACAACCTCCAGCACAAGCAACGGGTCTCACGTTTCTACAACGCCAGGGTCAAAGCCCGCAACCTCCAACTGGGGGACTGGGTAATGAAGGAAGTCATACCACCACCAACAAAACTCCGCCCAACTTGGGAAGGTCCATACAAAATTGTAGAAGTCGTTAGCCCAGGCACCTTCTACGTAATGGACAAGGATGGCGTCACAACGACCCACCCTTGGAATACCGAACACCTTCGGTATTACTACAAATAGTCATGCCACTACCCAAGAGCGTCTTGACTTAGCTAAATTTTTGTTCAATATTTAGCTAAGGGAAGCTACCCAACTGGTACGATCCCGCTTTTGTAAAGCGCTGATCAGTCAGCTATCAATGAAACGAGGAATTATTCAGACCATTGTTACCAAGTCTAGCACTAAGGGCAACTGGCAATGCCGGTCAGCGGACCACGTCCGATACACTGTGCACTTGGATCAATTTTAATTCCTTTAATGTTTCATTTGTGGGCAAAAGCAAAATTATCAAAACTCTAGCGGTACAAGACATGGAAAACAAAATAACCGAACTCTGAAAATTCATTAACTTTAGCGTTGTTCTGTACATCAGATAAAATATGCCCTAGCGGCTACAAAAAAATTTCTACTCCTATTCAGGGGTTGGAGGGGTTGGCGGGGTCAGCTCCGCTACCTTCGGCATCTCCACCGGCGGCCTACGGCGGATGTGAGCGGCTTGTTTGGTCGGACCCTCGGGCTGTGGGACTAGGGGTCTCTATTGTGCCATCCGCCCGGGTGTGGCCCGCCAGGAACACGGCACGAGACACCTCGGACTGGGTGGGAGTCCGCTGAGTGTCGCCCTCCGGGAGTCCGCCACTCTCCCCACTACCAGAGCAAGCACCTTTAACCGGACCAGGGGCAGTAGCAGGGGCAGTACTTGTTGTCGGCGGAGCTTTCTTCGCTGGCGGCACGACCGACATCGATGCCTTCGCCCAGTCGATGGCACCCTTCTGCTGCAGCATTTCCACATTGGCCATGGCACCGGCCTTCGCTGCTTCAGTCATTGCCTTTTTGTAGTCCGCCGACTTCTTGTACGACTCCACGGCGGCGGTCGCAGCGCGGCTCCCCTCGGCACTCAGGCGGGCAACTTCACCCTCCAACCGTTTCACCTCGGCCTGTCTAGCGGCAGACTCCCGCTGAAGGATTTCAACCATCTTATCCTTAGCGGCCACCCTATCCCGCAGCAGGGACATGTCTTGCTCCAACTGTTCGTTCCGCTCCAGGTCCCGCTCAATGGCAACTGCTAACTTCCCACGGGCGTCTGCCGCATCACAATCGGCCTTTGTCAAGCGTCGCTCGACATCAGCCAACCTTTCCTGGGCCTCCCCCAAGTCCCTCTGTAGGCCCGCCACCTCCTCCCTGAGCTCCCGTTCAACTTGGGGCTGTTTTGACGCCGCCTGGAACATTTCATGCAGCCCAACAGCGACGTGCCCAAATGCCGTGCCGAAGGGCGATTGGTTGACGGCGGTTGTACGAACAATCCCCTCTAGGCTGCCGAACCCCAACCGCTCGCAGAGGTGATACAGGAACTCCCGCTCACCGTCATTCAGAAACTTGGCGTAGGCGGCAAATGAGTCCAGATCACTCGTACCCACCGCTTTCACCACATCAGCAGGAGCCTCAGGCTGAGCCTGCCTTGCCTTCTTCGCCTGCTCGAGGGCCCCGGTAATCTCCACGGCGTCCTCCTCTTCCCCGCTGGATTCGGGTTGGCTGCGTTTTCGCTGAAGCACCCGCGTGCTTCCAGCGACGGTAGGCCTTGAACCTCTCGCTAGCGGCTCCAACCTCGCTATGGTGACACCCTCCGCTGGACGCACTGCCTTCTTCTGCACCCCGCGCAGCATGGTCGGCGCTCTCTCTTTCCGCGGCGCCGCCTCACTCACCGCTCCGGTCCCCGCCTGAACAGCAGGCAGCCCGTCACCGCCAAGATGAGAGTGGTGAGGCATTGGCAGCACCACGGGAACCTCTGACTGGCTCAGCGCCAGCGTCTCTGGGTCCACCGCAGTTTTCAGCGCCGCCAGCCCGGAAGCATACATGGCCTCCAGGAAGTTGTCGATTTCAGCGCGGTCCATTGCTTTCGCAAATGCGTCACGGCTCGCCTTGTTTCCCGGCGGAGTCTCTAAAATATATAATAACAAACCGGTCAGCATGAGGCAACCTCACAAAACGGGTGATACAGCGGAGAGTACTTACCAACGGCACGCGTCAGTTGTTAAGCTACCAACAACTCCCACCCGGTGAGGAGACGGAAGTCCAGCAAGTTGCGATTCTGCCAGAAACCTCTAATGCGTGCCACGCGGCACTCTTCCTCACGAGTTAGGTTGTACCGCAACCCCGCTGCACAAAAAAGACATTATCAGTACAAAGTAAAAAAAAAAAAAAAAAAACCCCGCCAGTCATGTTCAGCGGAAATGGAAAACGACCTCAGATGGGCTGAAACTTCGACTTAATCCTAAACGTTGGCTCCCCCTCGTTGGACCCCGCCTGGTACTCCCACCCCGCCGTGGCAACGCAGAAGGAACCCCGCCAGTACGACATTGAGTCCCTCAGATTCTCGATCAGCTTGGGCGCTCCTTGCCGACGACTGAGGTTTACTTGCCCTCTGCAACCCTGGCGCTTCACGTACACCAGTTCGTAGAAGTGTAGTACCTCCGCCACGGTCGGTCCTTCGCAACCTGACAACCTCCACAACGAGTTCAGCGCTAGCAGCAACCGCCACATGTTGGGGCAGACCTGCCCAAAGGCAATGCTGAACTCACACACCAATATCTGAAGGTTGGGCACTAGCGGGAAGGTCACTCCCTCGCGGAATATAGCTTCGTGCACGGCCGCGTGGCCCGCTGGCAGGATCGAGGCCTTTTCCTCCACTGTCGGCGGACGCAGCTTCACCACGCAGTCATCCTACTTCCCGCCTCATCAACTGGGGTGCCGTCCTCGAACACCCACGCCGACTCTGTATCCTCTCCTGCTACATCTCCCCCCCCCCAGCAGAACCGCTGGCTGCGCTATTGCTTTCTAAGCACTCTTCGTGCCTATTGTGGGCAGCGGCAGCCTCTCCCGCCCTAGAACTCTCTGGACGCGGTACACGACCCATATCTATGCCCCACGAAATGGTCTGTAGCGGCTCGACTTCTAGTGGTTCTGGCAGTGAGGTTCCTGCACGGGCAGACGGACGCAACGAGTCAATAAAATTTCTATCCGCCGCGCTGAACGACACTTCAGATCCGGAATCCTCACTGCTCGAAATCTCTATGACGTCGGCCATCCCAAAACCTTAAAACCCAAATCAGTTAGCTCACACAAGATCTAACCTATACCTATATCATTTAGTACCCAAGAACATCAAGAAAGGTTACCTAGAAAATACCAAAATAAGAACAAGCACTCAAACCCAGATTCGACCATCTAGCAAACCCCTAGAGGACCCAACTCTGTGAAACACAACAACCCATCCCCAAGCCCACTCTCACATCCTCACAGCACGTCAACGAACGACATCACAGAAATACCCAAAACCTAGAAAAATTGCCATGACAGACACTAAATGAAACAGGGATATAGATCACAGTACCAACCTCAACGGTGGAGCCTTTGGTAGCAGTTTGAGCACACTTATCTTCGAAGCCGGAGTCCGTCAGTTTCCCCACGTACGATGACTCAGCAATATCGCCTCAGCCTTCTTCTCCGATCACAGACTCAGAGAGCTTGAAGACGACTAGTGTATTTCAAAGTTTAGAGCAAAGTGTAAAAATTAGCCGATTTCCCCCCCCCCTCCTTTTATGTCAACGTCAAACAGTTCTAGGCCGTCCGCTGAAAAACGACATCAAGAGTCAGCCTTCCATGTGTCCCACGATTCTAGTTACTCTCCGGATTAACCGAGGCGTCGCATCGGTTACAAAACCTATCATTACTCGGCATTAATGGCAGGGAGACAGCTAGGCGGACGTAACACGCCTCCGCACGCTAACCCTCTCAGCGTTCGCCACGTGTCAACCACCATCAGACGAAGCGTCTAATGGAAGCCTCCACTTTTGGGTATAGAGGAAGCGTCTAAAGGACCCAACTCTGTGAAACACAACAACCCATCCCCAAGCCCACTATCACATCCTCACGCTGAAAAACGACATCAAGAGTCAGCCGTCCACTTGTCCCACGATTCCAGTTACTCTCCGGATTAACCGAGGCGTCGCATCGGTTACAAAACCTATCATTACTCGGCATTAATGGCAGGCAGACAGCTAGGCGGACGTAACACGCCTCCGCACGCTAACCCTCTCAGCGTTCGCCACGTGTCAACCACCATCAGACGAAGCGTCTAATGGAAGCCTCCACTTTTGGGTATACAATGCCAAGTATCGAAGTCCGCTGAGCGCCACCCTGCTAGCGGAACTTCTCACTTGTCACTTCCCAAGTCTCGAAGTCCGCTGAGCGAAACCCCGCTAGCGGAACTTCTCACTTGTCACTTTTCAAGTATCGAAGTCCGCTGAGCGCAACCCCGCTAGCGGAACTTATCACTTGTCACTTCCCAAGTCTCGAAGTCCACTGAGCAAAACCCCGCTAGCGGAACTTCTCACTTGTCACTTTCCAAGTATCGAAGTCCGCTGAGCGCAACCCCTCTAGCGGAACTTCTCACTTGTCACTTCCCAAGTCTCGCAGTCCGTTGAGCGAAACCCCGCTAGCAGAACTTCCCACTTGTCACTTTCCAAGTATTGAGGTCCGCTAAGCGCAACCCCGCTAGCGGAACTTCTTACTTGTCACTTTCCAAGTATCGAGGTCAGCTAAGCGCAACCCCGTTAGCGGAACTTCTCACTTGTCACTTTCCAGGTGTCGAAGTCCCCGCTGAGCGAATCCCCGTTAAGCGGAACTTCCACTCATCAACTTACAACAGGCAGCCTCTGCTACACGTGACACTGGCGGCAGAGCCCCCTCCTTGCACACCCAGTGCCTTGCTGAGCCCAACTCCGCTCAATAGATACAGCAAAACACGTCCGCGCGACGCTGTTTCCTGCTACAACTAGCGGGGGGTATCCGCCAGCGGCGAATCCCGAGGCTACGCCTCACTCTGACGACTACCGAAACGCGGCATTACTGTCAGAACGTCCCTACGGGACACGGGGACTTATCAACAGTCTACGACTACCCTGATCCGGTACGTTGACCCCCGTCACTTGGGTACTAAGATTGGGCTCGCTACCCAACACCCTCTGCTCCGCGCAGCTTCCCCTGAACAAACAATTTGCCGACCATCGGGAGGTCCGTCTTGGCTAGGGAGTGGGGGACTCCCTGGAGGGCCTAGCAGGGGCCCACCCGAAAGGGTATAAAGCGTTTGCTCAGTAAATCCATGGTTGACAACGCACTGACACTAATTATGCTCTGCAAGTCTAAGCGGAGAAAACGCTTCACACCGCCGATCAACTCCCCAACCAAGATTGCCCTCCTTGACTGGGGACTTGGGGGACTTGTACCTACACGTACGTTTACAAGCATAATTAGCTATAATGAGCCACACTCATTGTACCGCCAGAGGTATTGAATCTCACCAAGTGGGTGACCTGCGAAGACACAGCCAGGCGGGCTACCGCCCGAGCCCGGGATCGCCCCCAGGTCACAGCTAACGCGCCGCCACGCGCCCTGCCAAGTTAGCGTCAGAAGCTCCAGACGCTGGATATCGAAGCACATCAGTCCCACATCGAAAACAAGAAGAAGAACAACCTTCTTCTCACCTATAAAAGGTTCTCTCCTCTCACCTCATTAATTACGCATTTACTACTCATTTATTACTATGCCGCCTGTATACAGTGACTGACTTCGGCATCGGAGAAGTGAAGACCGCCCAACGCGGTCTCCCTCTGACGCCCTGTGACTTGACTCATAAACTTTCGCAAGCGTACGAATCGTTGTCAAGTAAGGAAAATATTGAGCCCAAAGATTATCGTACCACGGGGATTAGTGGCTAACCCACAATCCTTGGGTGGTCGGAACTAAAGTCACTAAGCAAACAAAATAAAAATAAAGTGAATAAAAATGCTAATCTAAGGCACCAAGCCTTAGTAATGCTCGGCTTTGGTTTTCACCAAAGCCTAATCAAAACTAAGAGCCTAGTGGTGGATATGCACAAATGAGTCGAAATTTGTAGGGGGTTTTGAATTGTGAATTAACTAAATTAAACGCAACCGAAAAGTAAACTAAACAACTAATTAACGAACTAGAAAATTAAATTTGGGTTTTCAAATTAATGGGAACATGGGAGTGTCGGGTGATTCACACTAACTATCTTGCAAATATCGATACCAATTTCACAAATGCATGCATTTCCTATATGTGTCGAGTCCAGTATTTAGTACCGGTTAAGGCTACTAAACCAATTATCCTTTCGGTGTATCGATTATGCCGGTTAAGGCCACAATCAACTCTCTAATTTGGGCATTACGCCGGTTAAGGCTGCAATATCTAAAATTAGAGGCCTACACTACTACAGAAATCTGGATTGGGGACACCTGGGTTTTGGATACAAGGACATCACATTTAAAATGCGTCCTTGCATCATGCTTAGGACGTTTAAGGTTTTTTTTCCAAAACACGGAGAGAGAAGCATGTGCAACCCTTAGCTAAATAAGACAAAGGCGCCTTTAAGTTTAATATGAGGTCACAGGTTCGATTCACTTAAAACCCAAACATGGAGAGATTATTGGTATAAATATAAATTAATCACGGAATCACAGCACTAGCTTTGCAGCAAAATTGAAACGAAAACCTAAAATTTTCACTTTCCCGGGTTCTCCAAATTTTCCCTCTCCGAGTTTTAGCTTTCCATGGAATCTTGTCAAATTCACTTCAGAATTCCCCGGTTCATTTACTCAAACCCAGGTATCTTCACCTTGAACATGAAAAAAGAAAAAAGAAAAAACAAACCGAGTTTTATTCGATGTGCTCTGATGCTCAATCACCATCGCGATCTATAGCTTTCTTCCTTGCATAGTCTTCTTCTGCTGTTCGTAAGTGCTTATGGAAGATAGGCTGGATCTGATCCGAGTATGCTCATATAGTTCTCTATTCTAAAGTGTTAATGTCTGAAAGTCTAGCGGTAGCTGGACTTTAGTTAACGCTGATCCGGTGGGCGGATCAATACTTGTGTTGTTATTGTAGTTCCCGTTACCTGTCAAATAAAATACAATGAGCGTCAGAGGGAGACCGCGCTGGGCGGTCTTCAACTCTCCGATGCCTAAGTTAGTCAATGTATTTATGTTGACAAAGTAACAGTAGGTGAGTATTGAATGCGTAATTAATGAGGAGAGAGGAGAGAACCTTTTATAGGCGAGGGAGAGACTGATCTTGTCTTTGTTTTCGATGTGGGACTGATATGCTTCAGTTCTCAGTTTCAGAAGCTTCTGATGCCATCTTGGCGCGGCGCGTGGCGGCGCGTCAGTGGCGATCTGGAGGTGGTCCGATGCTGAGGTTGTAGCCCGTCTGGCGGTGTGTCTGCATGTCATTCCTTTGGTTGGAATT
>BDJD01004431.1:173857-200404 GCA_002564525.1 Rosa multiflora
GCCTTCTCCTTGCGCTCCTCCTCACGCTCTCTGTTTGCCTTATGAAGATCAGCCAGTGCCATTTCGTACATGGTGACGAGATCTTGGCCTGACGGGCGGCTGCTGCCTGGATTTGCCTCACCGCCGGGGTTGGCTGGGGTTGTGAATAGTGCGCGGTTAACGCCGATCGCGGGGTCGGAGGGTTGGGGAATGGCGGGGAGGTCTGCCTGCTCTTCAGCGTTTCCCCCGCTACCGTTAGTCATGGTGATTGCAGTGGGATGATCTTTAGTTCAAGGGTTCCCACAGACGGCGCCAATGTTAATGTCTGAAAGTCTAGTGGTAGCTGGACTTTAGTTAACGCTGATCCGGTGGGAGGATCAATACTTGTGTTGTTATTGTAGTTCCCGTTACCTGTCAAATAAAATACAATGGGCGTCAGAGGGAGACCGCGCTGGGCGGTCTTCAACTCTCCGATGCCTAAGTTAGTCAATGTATTTATGTTGACAAAGTAATAGTAGGTGAGTATTGAATGCGTAATTAATGAGGAGAGAGGAGAGAAACTTTTATAGGCGAGGGAGAGACTGATCTTGTCTTTGTTTTCGATGTGGGACTGATATGCTTCAGTTCTCAGTTTCAGAAGCTTCTGATGCCATCTTGGCGCGGCGCGTGGCGGCGCGTCAGTGGCGATCTGGAGGTGGTCCGATGCTGAGGTTGTAGCCCGTCTGGCGGTGTGTCTGCATGTCATTCCTTTGGTTGGAATTAGTACCTTTAGCGGTACAATGAGCATGGCCCATTATAGCTAATTATGCTTGCAAATGTACATGTATGTACATAAAGGTACCAACTCCTCTCTCTCTCTCTCTTTTCTCAAATAATTTCTTCGAGTTTCTTTGTAAGATGTTTGTTTTTGGGATTGATATTGCTTATTCTAAAGTGGGTATTTTAAATTCCTATTTTATTGCATATTGCTTGAGCTTAATTCAGATTTCTTTGTGGGTGATGAAGGCAAAGTGCAAACTTGGCCTCGTTTCTTGGCACCTTTTCTGCAGCCGTCTATCCAAAACTCTTCTCTGCAGCTTCTTCTCAACTGGGTCACCGTTTATATGTAAAAAATTCTTCCTCTTTTCTTTGTTTTATTTCTCTGAAATCTATATCATGTGCTTAAAGTGTGGAACTTTATTCTGTCCGGGCTGTAGTTTACATTTATTGTTTGACATCTGATTGAATCATTAAATTTGGACTTTGGGGTTTTTAGTTGTGCTTGTTCTATTTGATCAAAGTTTGATCTTGATCTCCTTTTAACATCTATTTGATCAATTAATTGCCTCCAATTCGCAGTACTAATAGAGATTGAGGTAGTCTTTAATTTAAATTAAAATTCGAATATGTTGTTCATGTACTTTGGATTGAATACAGTTGGAGTGGCAATTGAAACTTGTAAGATTCTTGATTGATTATCTGTTTGATTGTTTAGTATGAACTTTCAGAAATGGGTATTATTTCAGATGGCTCGTGTCTGAAGTGGTTCTGAGTTTTGAGATCGATTTCAGAGGTTGATTTTCCAGAGGCTGGCTTTAACTCAGAGGGGTAAGTATTTAATTCAATTTGAGATTCAAGACATGCTTGCATCTGTGTTATTTGGAATTGTTGTTTAAATTTACAAACTCTAATTAGTTTTAATCTCTAGAGAGAAAGACTTGGAAGATTCTCTTTTTTTCAGTTTTGGCTTCGAACTTAAATGAAGAAATTACAAAGTTCATAAGAAGGTCCTGGCTGGAGATATGGAAGAGGTAAAGTCCTTTTATCTTCTACAAGTTAGCCAAGATCTCTCATTTTGTCTATGCTTTTCTTAGTATTTGAACAAGTGTAGGTGACTGTTTTCTTTCTTGAGTATGTTGTTTTATATTTTATGTTTTAAGGAGCTCAAAATAGGGTAACACATCCGAGCAGAAGCTTCATTGTTTTTCTCAAGTTTCTAATTTGAGAGGTACTCACTTGTGCATCACAACAATTTCTTATATCAGCTAAAAGGATTTCTGATATGGGGTTTGTATAGTTCTCTAACTTCTGTCAGGTGGCTGAAAGTCTGTTGATTTTGTGAGATTCATCAAAAAATTGACCAAGAGCGGCAAGAATCAAAAGATTCCAAGTATAGCAACTAGGTGGGTCCTCTCTGTCATGTTTAATTTTATCATGTTGATTTGTTCTTACATCTGTATAATTTGTTTTTTTTCCCTCTTGTTTATTTGAGATGTCTTGTACGCACTCAATGGTTTGTTTCTTTGAAGAGGTAATTTCTTTGAACTAAAAAAAAAAAAAGAATAGGCAATTTCAATGGTTTGGATGCAGAATCTAAATAAGACTGGGATTTGTTTGTGTAGGGTGATGATGGTTGCTAGAAATTTCTTGATGTAAGCAACTTCACTCTGTGGGATATAATTTTTGTTTTCTATTTCCTTGTATATGCTACCTTATTTTGTTATTTTTTTATCTGCAGGTGGCAGGTTGCTTCATTTTTTCCGAGGTTGCTGCATTGGCTTTGAGGTATATTCTGTATTGACCCTTTGAAACTTTTTGTTCCATTTTGGTGAAAATAGATTGAATCAATGTGGTAGGCTACGTTCACTATGTCGATGAATGATATATTTATACATCTTTTTGTTTGTGCTCAAGTTTGAATGGACTTGTGAACACAATAAGGGTAATCTAATTAATATCGTGTACCATATTTTCAGTTTCAATATTTTCTTATAATTCTGTTATTTGAGTGATAACGTAAGGGTGCTGAGTTCATTTGTTGATTTTTGGATATGTAAATTACAAGGAATGAAAGATCCAAAGCTTGATAGAAATATAAAGACACACGGCCCTTCTACATTAATGAGGTAAATTTTGTCTAGTTTTTCCTTGATTTATTGGCACTGGTACAAGTTTATGATTTTCAATATTGGTGGATTCTTTTGCCTAAATTTCTGTGATAAAAGTTGGAACACTTATATGTTGATACTACTTCTAAGTTTTAATTATTACAAATTCTAGGCAAACATATGTTGACTGTTACTATTATTTACTACTCTTTTATTGATTGTGCAGTTAAAGACATTCATGGACCCTCATGATGAATATGATCTGATTGAACTTGTAAAGTTGTTATTAGATTGGATTGTAATTTCTAGTTTAGTAAACTTATGAAAATGAATGTGCTCATTGATATTTTATATATTTTAGCTATTAATTTATAATGGTTCGTAATCATTTATGTAAATATGTATATATATATATATATATATTTTTGTGTCATGGAAAACATATAAGGACGTTTTTTTAACATCCTAATAGATTTGAGAGGACAGTTCTACGAGATACAAGGACGTTTTCATAGTGTCCTTATAGATATCAGATGACGTTTTTTTGAATTACAAGGACGTTTTTCTAGTGTCCTTGTAAATATTAGAAGACGTTTATTTATAGAAACAATGACGCTTTTACAGTGTCCTTGTAGACATTTAAGGACGTTTTTCCAACGTCTTAAAAGATGACTTACAATGACTCCTTGATAGATGACGTTTTTTTTAAGCGTCATCTAAAGTTTTTTAGGACGTTTTTCGAACGTCCTTAAATGCATTTTCTGTAGTAGTGCTAGAGAGCAAGATAATAGAGACCCAAGCAAGCTTAGCTACAATTAAGCTAGCTAATGGTTACCACACTTAAATCCTAGATGCAACAAGACCAATAAGTTGTCAATTTATCAATCCATTCATCACAATTGCCCACAACATAATTTCAAAGGGTGACAAAGCCTAGAAACAAGCTTCTAAGGACCAATAAATTCGGATTTAAAGCATACACAATGGAAATTGCATTTATTAAAATTAAAGCATCAATATTTATACAAGATGAGTTAGGGCTTCACAACCCTAACTCCCAAAATTGAACTACTCACTATCCATAGTCAAATACATCATTAATAGCAAATAAAATTATGGAATAGATAATAAGGAAGAGAGGGGAGAGTTAGCTTGGCTCACTTCTAGCTATGGGCTAGTATGAACCAAGTAATTTCTTCACCCAACTACCCAAAATGGAGGTGTGGTGCTCTTGGTGATGATTCCTTTAAAGCTTTGAGTGAGACCTTCTAAATTCCCAAAAGATTACTAAGAAAATAATAAAGAAAATATGATGGGAAGGTGATTGAAGGGAGAGGGCAGCAGCCCTCCCCGTTTGGCTCTGCGGCGCTATGTGTGTCTGCTGGGAGAAGGGAAAATTGGAATTAAAGGGTGAGGTCGTGGTTTTTAAAGAGGAAGAATAAGAGAGTTTTTAATTGTGTGGCTGCTCATGATTGCAAGGAAAAATAGGAAGAGATAGAGACATGTGGCAATCGTTGAGAGGAAGGAAGGAAAAGAAAATGGAAATAAAAGAAAGGAAAGGAAAAGGCTGCACGTGGGAAGGAGAAGGGATCAGCTATGCTGACGTCATCATGACGTCAGCAAACTTCAAAAAAAAAAAAATTCTTTCTTTCTTCTTCTTCTTCCTCTTTTTTTTCTTTCTTTTCCTCAATTTTTCTTTCTTCTCTTCTTCCTCAATGCACTTCCACACATTATCAGAGATGGTTTGATTCCGCTCCCTTGATGGTGTTGACTACGGTTAACCCTCGTTGACTTTCATCCTTTTGTCGGAAACTCCAATTTGCTCCAATTTCGCACCATTTTCTCTTGTTTCCGCAATTCCGCTTATTTTCTACAAAGTAAATAAAAATGGATTAATTACATATTAATTGACATGAGGATTAGCTTAATTCTAGTGTTTTAGATATAATTACACGCATATAAATGCGTATAATCACCCTGTCTCTCGTGTTTCAGCAAGTGAAAGTTATCAAGTCCTCGGAGTAGCGGTCCGCCCATCGGACCAGCGTTAAAGGAAGAATCGGCTACCGCCGGACTTTGAGCATTAACAATATCATATATGTAGCTGAGAAACATGATAACATACTCGTGAGGAATTATAATTCAATGCCCATTGGAACTAAAAGCGTTCGTGAGGTGAATTATAATGCACCCAAAAGAGGGCGCAAGGAGCGGAACCCTAGGAATAAGGGACATGAGGGACTTATGGGTCCATATAACCACCCTAATCAGGAAGGAAACCGCAATTTTGGAGAGGTTACACGTGGTGGCAATGCCACATGTGGGAGAGGGGGTCGTGGCAACCCTATCCGTGGTAATGGAGCCATAGCTCGTGGTAGTGGCGCCATGGGTCGTGGTGGAGGCGCCAATCCTCCTAGGGAACACCCACAACGTGCACAACGTGCACCTCAATTGAAGGGAGGCAACCACAATGATATGTGTTATCGATGTGGATCTAGTGAGCATTGGTTCAAGCAATGCAAGGCAAGCGAGCAACTAGCTTCAAGATACAGGGCATACAGGGACCTGAGGGAGCAAGAAGTGTACCTTGCAGAAGAAGAAGAAAATGGTGGAGACGATAATCTCACCATAGAGGACTTCAAAGCTGAAGATGAAATGCACAAGGATGCTGCAGACTTTGATTAGAAATAGTCCTCTTTATTTTTCAAGAATCATGTAATAGTCAATAAATGACAATTGTATTAACTTTTTCTTATGTGATGTACCCAATAAAATATGATGTCTAGGAAAGTCATTGAGATAATTGGTACTTAAGTGAGCCTCGCTCCACCAACCTCTCTCTCCACTTTCCTGGTCATATTTGATTGGAGTTGCCAAACGAATAGAGTGACGACAATGTGTCTCAGTTTGATTTTCTTTATTTTGGATTAGACCTTTTTGGATCATTTGATGTAATCATTGGCTACATTTCTTAATAAAGTATTGTATTATTCAATGCCATGGACATGTTTTAATTTTGAACTTTATTATTTTTCAGTATGTTTCCTGGAGAGTTGGAATGCCTTGTTGATAGTGGTACCACACATACTATATTGCGACATAGGCAACTACTTCTATGCATGACGCCTAGTCGATCTTCTGTGACTACAATGGCTGGACCATCACAATTGATTCATGGTCGAGGACCAGCTCAATTTATGTTGCCAAATGGCACAAGTATTAATGTCACCGAAGCTCTATATGCTCCTAGGGCTGGAAGGACCCTATTGAGTTTTAAAGATATAAGAGCCAATGGTTTTCATGTGGAAACACATTGTGAGAATGGACAAGAGTTCCTTTGCATCACCTCTAATGACTATGGACATAAACGAGTATTGGACAAACTTATGTGTCGCTCTAGTGGGTTGTATGCAACCACTATTCGAGTCATTGAATCCAACCATATCATGAGAAATGACTTATGGGATTCTGACACATTTAGGCTTTGGCACGATCGTCTGGGACACCCAGGTAGTGATATGATGATCCGTATACTAAAGACTTCACATGGACATCCATTTTTCAAAACAAAAAGAAGTCAGAACAAAAATTCAGTCCAAGGTAGGGCCAGAGCCTCCTACCCCCTGAGGCCCAACAGTGGTATTGACACCACTAATGCCTCCTTGGTTCCTTTCTCTACTTCTAAAGTCAATTGTGATTTCGTGGCTCAACCGGATTCTTCCATGGTTGCTTCTAAAGCCCATCTTTCGTTTTGCAAAGCCTGCCCTTTAGTAAAATTAGGATCGAGACCAACCTATGCAAAGGACACTAAACAAAATATTCCATTAATTCTTGCAACGAATCCAAAGTGATATTTATGGACCTATCCAACCAACTTGCGGACCATTTAGATATTTTATGGTGTTGGTTGATGCATCGACACGTTGGTCACATGTCATGCTTTTGTCCACCAGAAATGCTGCATTTGCTAAACTCCTAGCACAAATCATTAAGTTAAGGGCTCACCACCCTGATCATCCCATTAAGTCGATTCGTCTTGACAATGCTAGAGAGTTTACATCAAAAACTTTTGATGACTATTGCATGTCCATTGGAATTGAGGTTGAACACCCTGTTCCTCACATTCACACCCAAAATGGTCTCGCAGAAGCCACCATTAAAAGACTTCAAATGGTTGCTAGAGCATTGGTTATGCGCACCAATCTCCCTGTTTCTGCTTGGGGCTATGCAATATTGCATGCAGCTGTGCTTATTTGTCTGAGGCCTACTATCACTCAACCCTTTTCTGCATCCCAGATGGTTACTGGATATAAGCCTGATGTCTCATACTTACGCATATTTGGGTGTGCAGTTTATGTGCCAATTGCGCCGCCACAGCGCACCAAAATGGGTCCTTAAAGACGATTGGGCATTTATGTTGGATATGACTCTCCAACCATTATCCGCTATTTGGAACCCTTGACAGGCAATCAATTTACCGCAAGATTTGCGGATTGTCACTTTGATGAGACAGCCTTCCCTTCGTTAAGGGGAGATAAGAACAATAATGTTCAACAGGAACGACATGAATTGTCGTGGTCTGTCCCCACTTTGTCTCATCTTGATCCCCGAACCGCACAGTTCAAAATTGAAGTGCGGAGAATTCTCGATCTTTAGAACGTAGCAGACTCTATGCCTGACGCATTTTCTGATATCTCTAAAGTGACAAGATCACATATACCTGCTGCAAACGTGCCTGTAAGGATTGATGTCCCAAAAAATAATGGACATGGCGCCACTTTTAGGGGTATTGAGCATGGCGCTGCCACCACTAATGGTGATGGCAATGTGGCTCAGGCCGGGCTCCCAGCAAGGAAACGTGGGAGGCCCAAAGGTTCGATGGATTCTCGCCTGAGAAAGAAAGCGAGTTTGGCACAAAAAGATCCATTAATCATCGACATAAATAACAAATAATGGACATGGCGCCACTTTTAGGGGTATTGAGCATGGCGCTGCCACCACTAATGGTGATGGCAATGTGGCTCAGGCCGAGCTCCCAGCAAGGAAACGTGGGAGCCGAAAGGTTCGATGGATTCTCGCCCGAGAAAGAAAGCGAGTTTGGCACAAAGAGATCCATTAATCATCGACATAAATAACCCGTCTCATGAAGATATTCCGGATTATGGTTATGTCCAAGAGACATCATTGGGGGACGCTCCAATGTCAGAACCAATTCCAGAGAATAGAGAAATCTCCATGAATTACACTAGTATACATAAGACGTTGAGTCGAGAATCTATTATCCTTGATGACGTGTTTGCATATTCTATCGCTCAAGGAATTATAGAACATGATGATATCGAACCTTGCTAAATGGAAAAATGCGATCCAAGTTGAATTGGATTCACTAACAAAGAGACAGGTATTTGGGCCTATAACGCTGACACCCCCAAGTATAAATCCTATTGGCCATAAATGGGTCTTTGTTACAAAGCGTAATGAGAAAAATGAGGTTGTTAGATACAAAGCCCGCCTTGTGGCGTAAGGTTTCTCACAACGCCCTGGAATCGACTACGAGGAGAAATACTCTCCCGTAATGGACGTTATAACGTTCCGCTACCTTGTCAGTTTGGTAGTTTCTGAAAAACTTGACATGCAGCTTATGGATGTGGTTACAGCATATATCTATGGGGATCTAGATTCAGAGATATATATGAAGGTTCTAGATGGACTTCAATTACCCAAATCAAGTGGCTCTAAACCACATAGCGCGTTTTCAATAAGATTGAGATGCTCACTATATGGATTGAAACAATCGGGACGGATGTGGTATAACCGTCTAAGTGACTACTTGATTGGGAAGGGATATCCCAACGATGAAATATGCCCACGCGTGTTTATAAAGAGGACAAGTTCCAGATTTGCAATTATAGCAGTTTATGTCGATGACATGAACCTAATTGGAACTCTAGATGAGTTAAAGGAAATTGCTAAGTACTTGAAATCCGAATTTGAGATGAAAGATCTTGGGAAAACACGGTTTTGTCTCGGACTGGAAATCGAGCACTATAGTGATGGGATTATGATCCACCAGTCAGCGTATACTCAAAAATTGTTAAGGCGCTTTAATGAAGATAAAGCAAAGCCTGTGAGTACTCCCATGATCGGTCGTAGTCTTGAGCCGGAAAAAGATCCGTTTCGTCCAAGGGATGAGGACGAAGACTTATTAGAGGCTGAAGTGCCCTAGCTAAGTGCAATAGGCGCATTGTTGTACTTAGCTCAATGCACAAGACCGGACATCTCATTCACAGTGAACTTGTTAGCTCGACATAGTTCTGCGCCAACACGCCTCCATTGGATTGGCATAAAGACAATCTTTCGATACCTGAGAGGTACGATTGATATGGGCTTGTTTTAACCCTACAAAGAGAAGAGAAATAACAGATGCATGAGATCGAACTCCACAAGGCAAAATGCCACATTCCGTGCTCCTCCTCCCCTCCATCAAAATAACAACGATGTCTTGATGGGTTTTGCTGATACAGTGTATCTTTCTGACCCTCACAAAGGTCGCTCCCAAACGGGTTATGTATTTACCATGGGAAGCACTGCGATATCTTGGAAGTCTACAAAGCCGACCCTTGTTGCTACTTCCTCAAATCATGCAGAGATTATTGCTCTACATGAAGCCGTGCGAGAATGCATATGGCTAAGGTCTGTAGTTAGACACATTCGAGGAACTTGTGGTTTGAAGTCTACCACAAATGAACCTACATGCATTTATAAAGATAATGCAGCTTGTATTGAGCAAATGAAATTAGGATTCATCAAGGGCGACAACACCAAGCATATATCGCCTAAATTCTTTTACAATCAGCAACAACAGGCACTTCTAAATATTGAAGTGAACCAGATCTTATCAAAGGATAATGTAGCAGACTTATTTACTAAGTCGTTACCTAAATCCACCTTCGAGAAACATGTGAAGAGCATCGGATTGAGAAAGTTATCTGAACTCCCATGATTATAGCAATCAGGGGGAGATATTAACATCAGGGGGAGGCATGATGTCTACATGTTCGATCTCGAAGAGTAAAGGACGTGTTGTGCTCTTTTTGCCCTTCGACCAGGGTTATTTTTGTCCCACAGGGTTTTTGTTACCTAGTAAGGTTTTTAACGAGGCAACGATCAAAGCGTCATCACCAAGTTTGAGCGGCACAAGGAGGAGTGTTGAAGGATGTCGACATAGTGTGCCTCTACAAACTAGGGTTTAGGATTGTAATAGGAAAGTGTTATAGGTATTCAATTGTATTCGGATTCTCTTACCTTTTGTATACCTTGTAACCCCCTATATAAGGGCTCCTATTATCAATAATAAACACACAATTCCATTCTCCTACAACAAGTTCATGACTGATTCCTTCTATTCATTAATCATTATTCTTTTGGGAAACTAATTCATGACCCAGAATGGAAATTGAAGCGGTATAATTGCAATAATAATCCAAGAAAAGTTTCAGAATGTTGGTTGGCAAGTATGAAAAGAGATTCATTAAGTTCATCTATTAAACTCAACCTTCGATTTGGCTCAAAGGAGTTTTCAATTTACGTGCATGCATTTATATACACAGGGAATAAATTAGGAATCAGGTGTGCTTTTCACCTTGTAGCATCAGAAGTGTAAAAGGTATCTGACCTAGATCCAAGTTTCATAAACTTCATGGCTGATTCCTTACTGTAGAAGTTATCAGTGCAACCAAGAACTGGAATCAAAGAAGGCCTCCTATTTACTACCTGCTAATACCTTGAACATGCTCATCAGTAATTTCAGTATTGGTAATTTTCTGGTACATTTTCCGCAACGTGTTCATCATAATCATCTTCAAGCATGACTTGTTCAAACCACAATGTCATTTCTCTGAATCGATCTTTGACCCTTTTAAGCCTCCTCTGAAATTCCCCAACATATACACACTTCAATTGAATATTGAACTTTGAAGAATTACTACAATCAAACTACTTGATCAATCATGAAGAAATTAATAGGGATCACGATCACTAAAAGTCATCTACATTAAATACAATTTGATTATTGATGAAGAAACTACTGGACACATACTGTAAAGACCTCAGCTTTGTTTAAAGCATAGGACAATGATTATTACCTATCTCTGATATGATCCTAAGAAATCTGAGTTAAGGGCAAGAGGATTTCAAAGCTAGCCTTAATGTGGGCATCAAATCCATGTCGGAGCAACTGAGCAAAAATGCAAATCAACATAAATTACAGGAGATGTTCTTAGTGCATTAAGTCTTACGCCAGCTCCTTCATCAAGGAAATGGAAATGCCTTGCTTTCTTCATTTGGTCATGTAAGGAAACTAATCTGTCATATCTTCTATATTAAAGTTGATTGTCCTAGATGGTAGTTGTATAATAGCTGTAGCTTTCCTTCTATGTAATATAGGTAGTAAACTGGTTCCTGACTTGTATGAACTAATTGTAATCACACTTGTATAAAGGAAACGATTCTGTATCAATGAAAATTATCTCTTCAGCCTATTGGTTTCTCATTTTTTCATGGTATCAGAGCAGGATTAGATCCTGACTCTTCTCATCTGCTGCACTCTAACCTCTCGTGTAGCCTAACCTCTATTCCTTCATCATTCCAGTCAACATGGGCAGCGATGATGTCCTCTCACCATCACCCAAGGATCACGGCAAATCAAAAGCCGATTTCTCCAATCCTCCTACATCTGAGATGTCAAAATCTGACCTCTCTAATCCCTTTTTCACTCATCATTCAGATCATCCAGGTCTATTCCTAGTCTCTAAGCCCCTGAATGGAGACAATTATGGGGAATGGAAAAGGGCTATGACCCTAGCTTTGAATTCTAAAAACAAGCTTGGTTTTGTGAACGGCACAATAAAGGCTCCCTCAGAAGAGACAGATCCAGAAGGCTATGCGACTTGGTCGCATTGTAATGATATGGTTCATTCATGGATCATCAACACTGTTGATTCAGAAATCGTCGACAGTGTTATCTACAATCCTATTGCACACGAAGTATGGGAAGATCTTCGTGAATGATTCTCCCAAGGTAATGCTCCATGCATTTTTGAAATTCAGCGAGAAATCGCTTGTTTCCGACAAGAGCAATTGTCAGTTTCAGCTTATTATACAAAATTGAAAGGCTTAGGGGATGAATTAGCTTCCTATTCTGAGACATCTCGAGGAGCACAGGCAGAACAACAAAGACTTATGCAATTTCTCATGGGGCTGAATGAGACTTACAGTTCTGTACGTGGACAGATTCTTCTGATGAGTCATTTGCCAACAGTCCGTCAGGCATATACAGCTGTCTCTCAGGATGAGAAACAACGTTCACTTGGCGCCTCTCATCCGGCAGCAGAATCATCTTCAAGCGCTGCAATGGCAGTGCGCAATCCTGGCAGACCCAGTTTCAATTCAGGAAGAAGTGGACGCTTTGAGAAGACTGATCGGCATCTTCAGCGTCTAGAACGCAATTTTGCTTCCCAAGAAGGACGCCATCATGATACTGAACGGCGACAGGGCTCCGGCAGGGGTAGACCTCATTGTACCTATTGTGGAGATCCAAGACATTAGGTACAGACTTGTTATCAACTGATTGGGTATCCCCCAGGTTACCCCAAAGCGAGGCAAGGCACAGGTTTTTCGAAGCAACCAAGAGCAGCTCCTTCGGCAAACCAAGCCTGCACGACTGTTGAAGATGGTGGTGGGCCAACCGTGACCCTCACTGAGGCCCAATTTAAACAGTTTATGACTGTTCTTAGTAATCAGACTTTGAAGCCCAATTCCAATACCAGCGCAAGTTCCAAAGCAAACGCCGTCACAAAACCAAGTTTGTCCAAGGTCGTTTCCCGCAGTTGGATCATTGACAGCGGTGTGACTGATCACATTACTTCATCTACGCAATTATTACACAAAAATAATAATTGCTCATTACCACCTGTTCTATTGCCTAGCGGAGATAAAATTAATATTGCTGCTAAAGGATCATTACCTCTCAGTACCATGTTTTATCTTCATGATGTGTTATCTGTGCCTAAATTCAAAGTAGATTTATTGTCAGTTAGCCGATTGACGAGAGGATTAAACTGTTCAGTGACCTTCTATCCATATTGGTGTATTTTGCAGGATCTGGCTACGAGGAGATTGGTTTGGGTGAACAACGCAATGGATTATATTATTTGGTGGCCTTAGCGACGGAGAAGTCTAAACCCAGTCCTTTTTCCATCACACGCCCAGCCTGTCACCTTACCATCACCTCCAGCGATTTATGGCACAACCGCTTAGGGCATGTGTCATCCTCTTGTTTAGGTTTCATTGCTAAGAATTTTCTGCATGTTTCCTTTCCGTCTAATAATAATGCTTGCCATATATGTCCTTTGGCCAAGCAGAGTCGCCTACCTTTTGGTACTAGTACCATATCTTCTGTCAAACCATTTGATATTATTCATTGTGATATTTGGGGTCGATATTGATTTCCTTCTATTTCTGGTGCTCATTATTTTCTTACCATTGTTGATGACTATACACGTTTTACTTGGATCTTTTTAATGCGCCATAAAGCTGAAGTCCAATCACTCATTAAACAATTTTTTAGCTATGCTATCACTCAATTTGATTCTCGCATTAAAACTTTCCGTAGTGATAATGGTAGTGAATTCTTATCCCTTCGATCCTTTTTTAATGATAATGGTGTTGTTTTCCAACATTCTTGCGTTTACACGCCCCAACAAAATGGGGTTATGGAATGTAAACATCGACACATTCTTCAAGAGGCTCGTGCCCTCAAATTTCAAGCACACCTCCCTTCTCAATTTTGGGGGGAGTGTGCTCTTACCGCTGTCCACATCATCAACCGCGTACCTTCTCCCATTCTTTCTTTCAAAACTCCCTTCGAACTTCTTTATTCAAAACCTCCTTCTTTCTCCCACCTACGTGTTTTTGGCTGTTTAGCTTATGCTACTAACGTTCATCCCGCTCATAAATTTGATCACCGTGCCATTCAGTCCATTTTCATCGGGTATCCCATCGGTCAAAAGGCCTACAAGTTGTTTGATTTATCCCGTAAGAAGGTCTTTACTAGCCGCGACGTCAAATTTCATGAGCATATTTTCCCCTATTCCACTCTGCCCAGTTCTGTGGTCTCATCATTGGGCCACCAACCGGGCCCAATTCCCTTACCCCCTGACCCATTCACTTCATCCTCTAACTTTGCCTTTCCCTTCTCTCCATCTACATCGCATTCTCCCAGTCCCCCTATTTCTTCGTCCTTATCTCCAGCCATCGATCCCTCATCTTTCACCCCCCCCATCTTCGCCGCCCCCACCACCTCCACCGCCCTCTCTCCGTACTTATTCTCGTCGTCATTCGACGAAACCTCCTGTCACCGACTCCGTCCTTCTCGGTCCGTCCCACTCTCCTTTGCCTGTTTCTCCTTCTCCTCTGGCGTCAGTCTCTACCCTAGTGCCGCCGTCGCTACTCCCGCTACTTCCTTCCCCTCTCCCCACACCTGCCGTGCCCATTCCTGACCATATATCCGACTCTCTACCCGCTCCCGAACCCATACCCGATCCGGAACCTATACCCCATCCCGATCCCATACCCGATCTGGCTCCCCTCTGTCGCTCCGGCCACCTGACACGTCCCCCGGACCACCTCACCTACCATGTCTGCTCCACTGTTCCCTCAGCGCAATCGTCTTCTTTGTTGCCTGGTCCAACCAAAGGTACCCGCTACCCCTTGGCCAATTATGTTTCCTATCATCGGTATTTTCCGCAGCACCTCGCTTTCACAGCCAAGCTCAGCCACGTTCCCGAGCCCCGCACCTATTTTGAGGCTGCTGGTCATCCTGAATAGCAAGCTGCTTTGCTTTCCGAATTACAGGCTCTTCAGGCCAACAGAACTTGTACACTGACTCCTCTTCCGGCCGGTAAGGTCCCTATTGGCTATCGTTGGGTTTATATGGTGAAGCACAAAGCAGACGGTTCCGTTGAACTGTATAAAGCTCGTCTGGTTGCTAAGGGTTTTACTCAGTTGGAGGGAGTCGATTATCAAGAGACTTTTTCCCCTACTGCCAAAATCATTACTGTCCGTTGTTTGTTGGCTTTGGCTGCTGCTAGTGGTTGGCAATTGTATCAATTGGATGTGAACAATGCGTTCCTCCATGGTGATTTGACGGAAGAAATTTACATGTCTCCTCCGCCGGGTCTTCGGCGACAGGGGGAGGAGCATCTGGTATGTCGATTACACAAGTCTCTATATGGTTTGAAGCAAGCCTCACGCCAGTGGTTTGAGAAATTTTCTGATGCTATACGGTCAGCCGGGTACGTCCAATCTAAAGCTGATTATTTATTGTTCACTAGAAAGCATGGGGATTCATTTATTGCACTTTTGATTTATGTGGACGACATATTGATTACTGGGAATGACCTGGAGACTATTGTTGCACTTAAAACTTTCTTACATAGTCAATTTCGTCTCAAAGACCTTGGAGACTTGAAGTATTTTCTTGGTATTGAAGTTTCGACTTCTAAACGAGGAATTTTTATATGCCAACGAAAATATGCTCTAGAGATTATTGAAGATGCAGGGTTAATAGGAGCTGCACCTGCAGATACTCCTATGGAGAAAGGTTTAAAGTTGTCTGATCATAGTGATTTGCTCAAAGACTCCGGAAAGTACAGAAGGTTTAATTGGCAGGCTTATATATCTCACTGTTTCTCGACCTGACATCACTTATGCAGTCCACGTCCTAAGCCGATTCATGAACCAACCTAGAAAAATGCATTGGGAGGCAGCATTGAGAGTGGTGCGTTATCTAAAAGGTGCCCCTGGACAAGGTCTGTTCTTTTCTTCCATTAATGATCTGAAGTTAAGAGCTTATTGTGACTCTGATTGGGCGGGGTGTCCCGTCACTAGAAGATCTACCACCGGATATTGTGTCTTTCTTGGACCTTCTTTGATTTGTTGGAGGTCAAAGAGTCAAAAAACAGTATCTTTGTCTTCAGCAGAGGCGGAATATCATGCCATGACAAGAACATGTTGCGAGTTGACTTGGTTACGTTATCTACTTAGAGATCTGGGCCTATCTCTTCGTGAACCAGCCTCGCTATTTTGTGATAACAAGGCTGCACTACACATTGCGGCCAATCCAGTATTCCATGAGCGAACTAGACACATCGAGATGGATTGCCACTACATTAGAGACAAAATTCTAGATGGCTCTGTGGCCACGAGGTATGTGAATTCTGCTTATCAGCTTGCTGATGTTCTTACTAAACCTTTGGGGAAAGATATCTTTGTTCCTATGATTCGCAAGTTGAGAGTGCAAGACATCCACTCTCCAACTTGAGGGGGAGTGTAAGGAAACTAATATGTCATATCTTCTATATTAAAGCTGATTGTCCTAGATGGTAGTTGTATAATAGCTGTAGCTTTCCTTCTATGTAATATAGGTAGTAAAATGGTTCCTGACTTGTATGAACTAATTGTAATCACACTTATATAAAGGAAACGATTCTGTATCAATGAAAATTATCTCTTCAGCCTATTGGTTTCTCATTTACAATAAGATAGATATCAGCTAATTAAAAGAAACGCAATTGTAGTAAACCTTTTAACTTTGGAATCTTTATTAAAGAAATGAACTCTAAAAACGAAGTCTAATCTAAAATGGCAGAGTTGATTACTTACAATCTAATCTAATGGCACGGTTACTTACTTGGAATGGAAAATAATCATGAATCGGAGACAAATGGAATGGGAGAAGAAAGGAATCGGTATTGATTCCGGAGGAATGATTCCTAAACCCATCTCCCCCCTTCATAATCGAATTCCTAAGTATTCAAGAATCGATTCCTGATAAGGAGGTGGGACCTACATCCATTCCAATTCCTTCATGTGTCAGTAAACGCATGAATTCTTTTTCCCGGAATCATTCCAATTCCTATACAAGTAAATGACCCTCAATATCAAACCCCAAATCTGACAACACTTCATTGGCCTTGCAATACATTTTCAACTACCATACTCGTTACTTGGTTAGCAGTGACTACTATATTATGGCAGCTATGCAATCTTACTAATTCTACAAAACCAAAACAAAAAATGTGTCCAGAATACACGATTCAATATTTATCTGTCCATTATTGATTTATCTCAATCTAGAACCCTATTTATCATCATGAAAAAAAAAAATTTTAATGGACAGAGGTACATGATCGGGTACCAGGTTAAATTGGGTTGCAACCCATTAAAGTGAGTCAGAACTTCTGACTTCTGAGAAAGCATTTACTTGGTGACTTTACGTGGGATATCAGAAGAAAGTCAAAGAAGAAAACCCATTCGTGCAGCAAATCGTGCCCTGAATAAAGAAATTACAAATAAAACAACCATTTGAGCTTATAAATGATCAGAAGAACCTCAAAAAAAAAAATAGCGATGAGCCAAAGCCAAGAGTGAGTTGGCAGAGCTACGAACAAACAAATTACAGCAAATAGCCACAAAATCTGTCTTATGATGCAGGCTGCATTCAATGTATACTATATGAACCCAAAATCCAAAACAAATGAGGCAAAGCAAAAGAAACAGATGAACCCAAAGCACAGACCACTTTAAATGGCAATCGATTAGAAGAAACTATCAAAGCCAAACTCAGGATGATAAAATTTTATATAAAACTCTTAATCGAACAAAATTGACCGCAAAATTTACATAAAAGAAGTTAGCTTTTACCTTTAAAGATTGATACTTTGAATGTGAAACGGAAATTCCCCAATTGGGAACAGACTGAAATCGACCAAGACATCCCTTCCTCCTCTCTAGACTTTCCCTCAGCAAATCTTCTTCTTCTTCTGATTGGCAGCGAAAAGTCCTCAAGAGTTAAATCGATTAGTTTCAGGTAGCCTCCTTGGAATTCTGTTTTGGCCAGCAAAGTTTTTTTTTTTTTTTTTTTTTTGATGGTGTGCAGAGAATATATTTGCTGTAAGAAAACAGAAAATCCATTAGTAATTTACAACGTCAGAGAATAAGTATCTTACCTTAGGTTGACTGATGCAGGTTGTGAGTGTGAAAAAAGGTAAACACATTTTTCTTCACGCATATTTCTCATGCTTATTCAGTATGTAAATTATGAAGGTATATCACATTAGCATTCAAGGGAAGAAACAACAAACTATATTGATGTGACCAAACTTAAATGCAGTTAAACTGATCTATTTGCTGCTCTACCTGAAAGCTTTATAAGAAACTAACATTTTCTGATAATGTAATGATTCAGGTTATGGCTATGTTTAAAGAACATCAGGTTGATTAGGAAAGTGATGCCCTGGGTGCCTCCCAAATCCACAAAACAAACAATGAAAGGTGTATCGAGTAATAACCACAACAAAAACATAGAAACTTCCACAATGGAAAAATCAGGTTTCTTAATCTAAATATTCACCATTCTGAAACCTAAAACATGATTTCCAACTGTTAAAATGTCATTTACAAAAGGGGAGTAAGCATTTAAATAACTGCATTTTGTTAACAACGAATAGGGAATGCAGGGAATTAGGATACATTACGAGTTTAAAACTTAAAAACCAATAGAATTGAACTTAAGTTATTATAACTGATCAATCTAGTAATGAGGTCTTAAGTTCAACTTTTGTTTCTGTAGTCAAACTTATATCATGATACATACCTGGGACTTATTACATTCTCAGTGACCCTATACTTCACTTGAGTTGGAGCTTACAGTCAAGTTTAGATGCATGGTAATGTGATCTTGACATGTCTAATTATCATAATTTCTTTATGGTAGATAAACCCTCTCATGTTTTCTTCTTTTGTTTTTGTGATAATGGAATAGAAAACTTACACTAAAGAGAGAAAAACAAACACACTGCCCTAATTCCTTTTGCTGCAATTTATACACTTCAAAAAGATAATCCTCATACCTTGGAAGCTTCCAGCGAAAATGATCAACACAGTTGCAGGAGTAATGCCTGCCCTGCATAATATTGAAGGAAAGCATAAAACTTTATCCGATGAAGATACAATTACCTGAGCACAGGTCATAATTTGTCAAAAAAAAAAAACTGAAAACTCAAAGAATTTTATCTTCTACACAGTTTTTTCATCAATCAAATAAAGAAAAATCATCAAACCCAAACCCTTTGCACTGTTTCCGAGTAATCAAATAAAGATATATGAAGCACCCGCCAAGAAAGTCTGTTCAATTACACAAACACAAAAGCTTTGACTCTTTCAGTGGATGCAACCAAAGCCAAGAACTCAGAGCTTAATCAAAACAATAGCAACCATTACCAAATTCAAACCAAAAAAAAAAAAGACAAATGAAATCAAAACTCATGCCAACAAAACATTGAAAAATTCACAAATTGTAAGATACCCAAACCATTAACAGCTATGAATCTGGAAGAAGAAGAAAAAAAAGAGAGAGAACTGCAATCTAAATTTCAAATATGTACCCATATCACCCTAAAGAAAGCTTTATGCTATAAATTAATTGTTGAAGAAGAACTGAAATTTCTGCTGAGATCGGAAGGCGTCTCTCAAAGTTCAACATGATTAGATCAGTTACTGACAAAAAGTGTTCAGTAACTTTCACCACTGGTAACTACCTATTTTTTGGTTTAAAATTTTCAAGCTATGCTAGGTGAGTCTCTTTATAAAATACTGAGTCTTTACTATGTATAGCCTTTTTCTTTCTTTTTTTTGAATAAATGTATAGCCTTTTTGGTTGCTGTTAATTAGATGTCATCAAAGATTAGACCTTGTTGACTTAGATCCTAACTATGATTCTTAATTAGTTTGATAACATTGATTGCATCATTGTCAAATTCAAACTTCCTGAAGTTTTCCCCAACTTCAAAAAAAAGAGTATCAAACTGTGGAAAACATTAACAATAAGCATTTTGGTCGCTGGAGGTATCAAATGAAAAGCTTTTGCATAAAAGAATCCAGTAGTATACAACCTTATCTGAGAGTCTACAGATAACACTAACACTAAATTAGTTGCCTATTATTTTTGCAATAGGGTCTAGGCTCTTTAGTGAAAAGCCGAAAGAACTAACAGCCCCGAAATTAAACGGGAAATCGGCTCAGAAAGAACTAACCTCGTGCCGAGATGATGAGGTGAGAATCCCTTTCCTGACTATCTTTGTGCAAAGCAAAACAACACACCCGATCTCTCTATCTCTCTCTGGATCGTTCTTCTTTGTCTCACCGGATTGTTCTCTATCTCTGGATCGTTTTTGATAATATTAAACTGCAGGAGTGGTGGCAACCAGCTATTTGAAGGGCAAAAACGTAATTTCGACGTGAACAGTGATGAAACAGTGGAAAAATAGTGAACCGCGCCCTTTTCATAGTTTCTACAACAGGAATCAGGGGTACAAAAGGGTATGTGACCCCCGAATGGTTCGAAAACATATCTATCACTGTGAGGGTGGGATGTTTACAGCTACGGCATTTTGTTATTAGAGATTATTGAAATCCTGAGCAATCTCCCTCACAAGCCTCTGGAACGGAAGCTTGCGGATCAGAAGCTCCGTGCTCTTCTGGTACTTCCTGATCTCTCTCAGCGCCACCGTTCCCGGCCTGAACCGGTGAGGCTTCTTCACCCCTCCGGTCGCCGGAGCCGACTTCCGGGCCGCCTTGGTCGCCAGCTGTTTCCTAGGCGCCTTTCCTCCGGTGGACTTGCGAGCGGTCTGCTTGGTACGAGCCATTGTGAAGAAGAAGAGGAATTTGGGGTTAGGGTTTTGGGAATTTAGGCTTTGGGGAAGAAATGGTGGGTTTGAATATTTTTTTTGGGGGGGGGGGGATAGTGAATATGAAGCGTTGATCTGGTTTTGTGTTAGTCTTGACGGTTCAGATTTGTTTTTATTCTGAACTATATGGATTGCGATCCGCGTGCTCTGGAACTGGCGAATGGGATTGCTTTGTGTTAAAGTGCGGGGAGTTTTATAAGTAGTAGATTTTGAAAGAGTTTGGTTCCCGCGAACCACTCTTGGTTTTTATATGAGATTATGAGGTCTTAAATATGTTTAGGCCCAAATGTTTGTGCGATAAACCCGAAAGGAATGCTTTATGGTTATCATAAAAGACCCAAAATGCAAAATTCTAAAGACGGAGGCAAAAAAATTAAGAGATTGAGGCCTAAAAAGAGAGGACGGGCGGTGGATTTTCGGGTGTAGTTGTTTTCAATTTTTTTATAGAGGATAAGCGCCTCGCAACCCGCTGTGAATTAGTCCATATGTAGTGAATGAGACTCTTTAACCTTTCATATTTTTTTAAGACAAGTGTCTTCAAATGCTGAATACACCAAGTCACCAATTAAAGCTTGCAGGACTAATTCAAAGAATGCAGCTTCCGAGAAGTGTATTATATACAAGAAAAAGACTTCTTAACCACAAAGCATATTGGATTATTGGTAAAGCATGCCCAGTGTAAACTTGAACGCTAACCTATTAATTTAATCATTGATGAGCTCATTGCTGATGACGACCAGGTAGAGCCTTACCAGGATGAATTCAATTAGCTAGAAACTGATGAAAAGTCTTCAAGTTAGACTCTGAGTGGCAAAACCATTAATTTAAGAGGATTTGTCAAGTGTCAACCTATACCAGATATGGGATTGCCTATTCAAGAGTTTAAACATAGACTAGTTCGATCAATCTGTACGTAGCCAAGTACTTGCTTCTTCCTCTAGCTTCTCTCCTCTCTGTGTGTAAATGGCTTTTGATCTTCTATACCTTCTTTGCTTCATCGTTCTCGCGCTTCTTCCTTGTTCCACCATGGCTCAAACTTCAAAAAACATATCTTTAGGCTCATCCCTCACCGCACAAAACAACGATAACTCATCCTGGTCATCCCCATCTGGTGAGTTTGCTTTTGGTTTTCGACAGATTGAGAAAGATGGTTTCTTACTAGCCATCTGGTTCGATAAAATACCACAGAAAACAATCGTGTGGTCAGCCAACAGGGACAGTCTTGTGCCACAAGGATCAAAAGTTGTGCTCACCAGTGGTGGCCAATTTGTGCTCAATGATGCAGAGGGCATTCAAATATGGGATGCCGATTCTTTTAGTACCGAAGTTTCCCATGCAGCTATGCTCGACACTGGAAATTTTGTGCTGGAGAACCGAAACTCCACCTACTTGTGGGAGAGTTTTGATCACCCAACTGACACAATGCTTCCCACACAGAGTCTACAACAAAATTTCATACTCCGTGCTTGCTACACAATGACAAATTACTCGACAGGTAGATTCTTGTTTTCACTACAACCTGATGGAAATCTCGTGCTTTATACAACAAATTTCCCTCAAGATTATCCCAATTTCGCATATTGGTCAACCAATACAATCAATACTGAAATTGGATTTCAAGTCATCTTCAATCAGTCTGGCCTTATTTACCTTACATCCGACAATGGGACCATACTTAATACAGTATCAGGCAAGCCCATTGCAACGCAAGATTTCTACCAGCGAGCAACACTCGACTATGATGGAGTTTTGAGGCACTATGTTTACCCTAAAAGCAGCAGCTCAAGCGAGGAAAGATGGTCAACTTCCTCTTTCATACCACCAAATATCTGCAGGTCAATTACCGCAGAGGTAGGAGGCGGTGCGTGTGGTTTGAACAGCTTGTGTAGGCTTGATGAACCGGGACAACCAACTTGTCAATGTCCAAATGGCTACAGTCCTATTGATCCAAATGATGTGCTCAAAGGATGCAAACAGGACTTTGTTCCACAAAGCTGCAGTGCCAGAGATGCCCCATCACCGGAGGATGATTTTGACTTTCAAGAGATGCCAAACACTAATATGCCTGGTGATGATTATGAGCATTTTAAAGTGGTGTCTGAGGATTGGTGCAGACAGAATTGCCTAGAGGATTGCTTTTGTGCTGTTGCCATTTTCAATACCGCCGGAGACTGTTTTAAGAAGGGACTCCCTTTTTCGAATGGGATGATTGATCGTAGTCTTAGTGGGACGAAAGCTCTTGTCAAAATAAGGAAAGGCAATTCTACTTTAAAAGATGAAGGAGCCAATTCAAAAAAGAAAGATGATTCAACTTTGATCATTGTTGGATCAGTGCTCGTTAGTAGCTCGGGGATTCTGAACTTCATCTTACCTCTGATAACATATGTGGTTGTTTCTCGAATGTATTCTAGAAAAGCTGTGCCAGTTCATCCTAATTACCAAGGCATGAACTTGAAGTATTTCACTTATGAGGAGCTAAAAGAAGCTACAAATGAGTTCAAGCAAGAACTAGGCCGCGGTGCTTCTGCGACAGTTTTCAAAGGAGTTTTAGCACGTGACAAGGGAAAATGTGTTGCTGTCAAAATTTTAGACGCTAAGGTTAGAGAAAATGATTTGGAATTCAATGCTGAAGTGAGAGCAATTGGGAGAACAAATCAGAGGAATTTAGTCCAACTACTTGGATTTTGCAACGAGGGGCAGCACCGAGTTCTTGTGTATGAGTTTATGAGCAACGGTACTCTAGCAAGCTTCCTTTTCGGAGACACAAGGCCAAATTGGTATCAAAGAAGGCAAATTGCATTGGGGACTGCCAGAGGGCTCTTGTATTTGCATGAGGAGTGCAGCAGCCAAATTGTACATTGTGACATAAAGCCTGAAAACATTCTTCTAGACGACTCATTCACAGCAAGGATCTCTGATTTTGGATTAGCCAAGCTTTTGAGGCTGGACCAGACTCGAACTATTACAGGTATTAGGGGAACAAAAGGGTATGTGGCACCAGAATGGTTCAAGAACTTACCTATCACAGCAAAGGTGGATGTCTACAGCTTTGGTATTTTGTTGTTAGAGATCATTTGCTGCAGGAAGAAATTCGACGAAGAAGCAGAAGATGAAGATCAAATAATACTTGCTGATTGGGCATATGACTGCTATAAGCAAAAGAAATTACATCTGTTGTTGGAGAAACATGATGAAGCAGTTGAAGACATCAAGATGATGGAGAAGTACGTGATGATCGCAATGTGGTGCATTCAGGAAGATCCATCACTCAGACCTACCATGAAGAAAACCATTCATCTGCTTGAAGGAACTGTTGAAGTCTCAAAACCACCAGATCCATCTTCTTACATAAGTTCCATACTTTTAGACCTTGCACATTAGTTTGTGATCGATTCAAATTATCACAATTATGTTAATAATTTTAGGATTACTACTGTTTAAGATTTCTTAATATAAAGAAAAGTGATTTTTTTATCCAATACCAAGCTTATGTTTTAATATATCCAGTACTCATTTGAGTACTTAGGAACAATGTCAAGTGCAGATGACGGAACGATTGAAAATATCATATAGAGCTTTAAAGCTTTTTTTTTTTTTTGGTTAAAACAGGAGTCGGGAAGATCAAAATGCTCTCCCACCCCAAATTTATTGAAAGAAAGAAAATGTACAATCTAATAGGATGACACAACAGCCAAATCCATGGAGAACAATGTGAGTGATGATAGCAAATTTAAACAATACAACTAACATAGAGAAAGAACAAATTAATGAAAACGAAAGTTAGGGAGACCAACCTTATCTCGTCGACATTGGTCCTGAATGAAATGAGAAGGCTCGTCCCACCAAGTCAATGCAGACAATGATAAACCAATATAGAGCTTTAAAGCTTTAATCCATCCTCACGGAATTTTTCATAAATTGCTCTGAACTTATCGGTTTCACTCCTCAAGGAATCCTCAAGCTCTTTGGAGATCGTAGATAGCGAATTCATGGATTCACATTCATCATACTTAAACTTCAGTTTAGAAAAGCGACGTTAATCAAAAACTAGAAAAATATGGAGTGATTTGAGAAGGCATTCTAGGGTTTGAGTTTTACGGAGGTTAGGCGGCTGCTTGTCCAGCGGCCCTATCGCTTTGGCATCGGCGTCTGACCGCGTCAGTTTGGTTTGGTGCAAAATGTGTAAGCACTTTACTTATTGTATTCTTGTAAGTACTTTGCTTTCCCTTGCACCGACTTATTAATCTGACTTACATATGTATAAGCCAACCAATGGTACTACTAACTTTTTTAGTTCTGCAGGATTTGATATTGATGAGGAGGTCGATGTTATAATTTCAGAGTGGATGGGATACATGCTTCTGTATGAGGTAGCTATCAAAAATTTTGTATATTATATTCTTAAAATGTTGGTTATTGGATTGTATAATTACTGTTAGTTTGTAATTGTGCCTATGAATATATACATGGGCATATATGGTTCGAAATTATTTTGTTGACATGCTTACTTTTCAACACAGTGTGGTTGGAAGTGTCATTACAGCCACAGATCGCTGGCTAAAACCCGGAGGTCTTGTACTTCCTTCAAATGCAATGATAATTTTCTGTCTCTTTGGTCTTTCAATTGTTGTGGCCAGTACATCTTTAGTTATAAATACATGGTTGCTGCTTTAATGTCATTGAATTGACAATCATATCAACCTCAATTGGATTGTATAATTACTGTTAGTTTATAATTGTGCCTCTGAATATATACATGGGCATATATGGTTCGAAATTATTTTGTTGACATGCTTACTTTTCAACACAGTGTGGTTGGAAGTGTCATTACAGCCACAGATCGCTGGCTAAAACCCGGAGGTCTTGTACTTCCTTCAAATGCAATGGTAATTTTCTGTCTCTTTGGTCTTTCAATTGTTGTGGCCAGTACATCTTTAGTTATAAATACATGGTTGCTGCTTTAATGTCATTGAATTGACAATCATATCAACCTCATATGTCGTTAACTTGTGGATTATCAACTAGAGTACGTATGCAGCTTCGTCAATATATTTTTGTACAACTTTAGATGCTAAATGAATTTGGTTCTGTCATGATGATTTTGTTGTTGACTGCTTGCAGTTGTGCATAGCACCTATATATTCATGTTGCAGGTTTCATAGCTATGTATGCTACACTTTGCCAACATGCTGTCGAGCCCTTCACACGGCGGTTCCCTACAATCGATCTTCATCAGACGGCGCCTCGATAAACGACGCTTTGCCTCCATATCAGACGACGGTTTTTAGCCGTCGTCTGATTCAATTTTTGTAGTAGTGGTAGGCGCAGCCGGACAAGCGTTGTTTCATCTGTTTGGTTTGGTTCTTATTAGATGCTAAATGAATTTGGTTCTGTCATGCTGATTTTGTTGTTGACTGCTTGCAGTTGTGCATAGCACCTATATATTCATGTTGCAGGTTTCATAGCTATGTATGCTACACTTGCCAGTCACGATGTGGACTATTGTTTGATTCCTGATTCCCCCTTTCTTTCTTAAAAGGACTAGGTGGACTTTTTGAGTTCATTGAAAAACGACTCAAAAAATGGACATATGGTTATTGTGATTGCTGAGGGAGCAGGACATGATCTTCTTTTAGAGTGCTTGTAATCCATGAACCAGCAAGATGCTTCAAGAAACAAGCAACTTAAAGACGTTGGGTTATGGATATCTCAGAGGATCAGGGTATTAATCGCAATCCTATAGAGTTAGTGCTTGGAAACTTCCAAAGCTAGACTCCAATGAGGCCATGAGAGCAGCAATGCTTGCAAAGCTAGACACAAGTAAATTTCTGGATGTATTTTGCTAGGAGAGTACTATTAGATGTACTCCTTTTGGGGATAAAAGATTAACTTTG
>BDJD01004431.1:200618-212100 GCA_002564525.1 Rosa multiflora
GAGGATGGGTAATAAAATCCTTGACAATTTGGACATTCCCGGTGAAAGTCGCACAAGTTTGATCACCAAATACCTCATATTTCTTCAAATGTTCACCCGTAGTATTTTTTTTTTGAACCATCTACAAGCATCTCCAGTGACTCCACCTCGACAACAAAACTATTTATTTTTATAGGAAAACATTAATGTCAATCTCTTTTGTCCGTACTTGAAAGTCAAAAACCTCCTCAGCTGTATGACAACTGCTTCCAAATGACCTCTACAATCATGAAGATGTAATTTGGCCATAAAACCATGGTCATATCCCCGAATAGTTATACATTGTTGGAAATAGAAATGGATTCACTTGTTGTGGTTAAGTTACTTTTCTCTCTGAATGATCATTTTCATCCTCCTTATAGTTTTATGGCAAATTGTCAAGAGCTTTTGAGTAGGATTGAAATGCGTTCCTTATCCAAATTACATCTTCATGATTGTAGAGGTCATTTGGAAGCAGTTGTCATACAGCTGAGGAGGTTTTTGACTTTCAAGTACGGACAAAAGAGATTGACATTAATGTTTTCCTATAAAAATAAATAGTTTTGTTGTCGAGGTGGAGTCACTGGAGATGCTTGTAGATGGTTCAAAAAAAAAATACTACGGGTGAACATTTGAAGAAATATGAGGTATTTGGTGATCAAACTTGTGCGACTTTCACCGGGAATGTCCAAATTGTCAAGGATTTTATTACCCATCCTCCTGGCAAGCTCAAACAAGAAGAAAGTGACTTTTGCTACAGTTATTTTATTAGGATATGACATTCATCCAGAAAGTTAGGGGTCATCATGGGCTGGGTTAGCTACTGTTGCTACTACACCGCTGAAGAATAAAGAACAAGCGCTGGTTATCGGCGGCAGCTAGGAAAAGACTGCCTCGTCAAGTGGACAGGCTACCAGACAGAAGCATCAAGCTTCGAAAGTTGCAGGAACTTCACCCAACTCCGCTACGTTCATTCAATACGACAGCGACGGGGCAGAAAATGTATACCAGGAACTGCCAGGAAGTTATTACGGGATCGACCATGCTGGCACCCCGATCAAGATAACAGCCTTGTTAAAGTAAACACTTACGCCAGCGGTGACTCTTCAACAGCAGGCTACTACCCGCATTGTGCACTTTGGAGAGGGGACGGCGACTGTCAACCAAACAATACCTGTACAGGCTGCTTGCCAAACTATGGCGACACCACCTCCTCATCCGGGTCCAGAATATGTAAGACGTGATGAGGTGGATGAGATGATCAGATTGGCTAACCCTAGGGCCCAGCCGGATGGGGTCTATGAGGGACCTTTCCCACCACATATCTTGCTCGCTCCTTTTCCCAGGGGCTATAAGAATATCATATTTTCTACTTTTTCAGGGGAAGGCACTGAGGATGCAGCGACACATCTGGCCAGGTTTAGGGTACAATGCGGCTAATACCAGAATGATGACATCCTCAAATGCAGGATATTTCACATTTCTCTGTCAGGCGCTGCCTTCAGATGGTTTTCCAAGCTTCAGCCAAGAACAGTGGCTGATTGGCCTGCAATGGAATTGCTTTTCTGGGAAACTTTCGGAACTATCGATCCCGAGGTAGACTTGGCTTCTCTCACCCAAATGGCCCAGCAGCCCACAGAATCAGCGGTGGCCTACCTCCAGCGCTTTCAAATCCAAAAGGCCAAGCTGAACGTCATCCTTCCTGAGAAGGAGTTAGTCAAGTTGGCGGTCAAGGGTTTGGAACCACGCCAACGAAAGAAGTAGCATGGCAGCATGATTCAGTCGATGGGAGAACTCATCACAGAAGTAGGTAGTTTCGAGCATCTCCTCAGAGAAACAGATGCAAGGAAGAATGCATCCAGGGGAACTTACGTGCCGGGAAAACATCGTACCGTAGCGGCCCTGAGCTACCAGCCGGCTACTTATGACCCTTACTACCATCATAACAATGAAGAGGTGGTCCAGGATGACGAAGAGGAAGAGGAAAACGATGTCGCTGCCTACGAGCTAACAGGGAAGAAGACTCTATCCTTAAAGCAACTGAAAATTTCCAAGGAACCTGTCAAACTCAAATCGATGGCTTTCACCAAACCTGAATTCGAGACGTACACATATGATGCCAATAAGGCGCACGAGATTCTCGACGAAATGATCTCTGCGAAGATGTTGAAGACTGATTTTGGACCTTTTCCTCGACCAGAACAGCTGAAAGGGAAGAAATATTGCAAGTTTCGTAATTTGCGGAACCATAATACCGCGGACTGTGTGAAACTCAAAGACCAAATTCAGGTATGGCTTAATAAAGGCAGTTTGCAGGTGGAAGCTCCGGTCACGGCGGCAGCGCTAGTAGACCTAAACCCCTTTCCTGATACTAGGATCAATATGGTCAATGTGAATTGGACCAAGCAGAAGCAAAGGAGACCGACCTTGGATTTGAGCTCAAAGGAGCAAGGTGAAAAGTCCGCCGTGGACGAAAAACCCACAAAGGATAAAACTAAATCAATCAGTCGAGCCTCGCCAATGGTCCTATGCTCGCGATGCAAAGAAGAATGCGGCATTCAAGTATTGCATGAAGAGGTTGAGAAAACATTTCATTTTGGCTCTCTACCGCCCATCAAGTGGGCTTCGTCATCGCGGAACTATCAGCCTTCTAGCCCGAGAGAAAAAGAGAAAACGGAGTCACCACCATCCCCAAGGGACTTCAATTTATTCAGGAAGTTGAGAGCGGCCGCAGTTGATCAAAAACATGAAGAAAAACCCATGAACAAGGTCAAAGACATGCTGACCAAGCCTTATATCCCACCGGCGTGAACCGCCACCATCAAGGAAGGAAAATGGTACACTAGGGAGAAGGGGAAGGCAGTAGAAATAAGCACTTCCAAGAAGAGGAAATTGCAGCGCAGGTTTGGGGAAGCCAAGCACACTCTAGAGGCTCTGGATCAGGGCCTGATTAAGCCTTCATAATTGGTCAAGTCACCTAAACAGTATCAGAAAGAAATGGAAGCACTAGCGGCTAAACCATTAATGGCTCCCCGCAGATTGCTATGCGGCCTACAGTGCTATTTTGGGTAGAGACTGGATCCACAGGAGTTATTTCGTACCATCAACGCTCTATCAGGAGTTGGTTATGTGGAACAGAGAGACAAACACAGCTGAGGTGATCAAAGAGGATCCTCGTCCGTTCCCAGTCTCCACGAACTATGTAGATGCCAGGTACTATTTGGAGCCTATTACTCCATTACAGGTTAGTGGCATCGATGATAAGGGCCGCCCTACATGGGTGATGGCCTCTGAATTGGCGCAGTGGGGGCTTACGCTCACAAAAGAGGGCTTAGAGAGGCCTGGCCACGATGTGCCCAAACCCTTGATTGATTAATGGATTACGACCTCTCAGAAGAGGGGATAGAGGCCTTCCACTCGATATACGAACGACTATCATCATACTTGGTGGAAAAAAAGGCTTATGATCGAATCGCAACCTTGGAGGTCGTCAATGAAGAACTCTCTGATCAAGAGCGAGAGGATGAGATAGCCATTCAGCTTGCTCCGGCAGCGTTGGACGATACACCTCCTAAGGTCAGAGACCCTACTGACAAGGTTAATCTGGGAACAGTAGACGAGCCTATGGAAGTGGCTATCAGCGCTTACCTAGAGCCTAGCGAGAAGTAGAGGCTTACAACTTTATTACTGGAGTTTAAAGATTGCTTTGCGGAGAAATATGAAGACATGCCCGGCCTGTCACCGGACTTGGTTTGTCATCAACTACCAACACTCCCTGACAAGAGGCCTGTGAAGCAAGAGCGCGAAGAATGAACTCAGAGACTCAGGTTCTCGTCAAGGAGGAGGTCAAAAAAATGCATAAATCAGGCATTATCAAGGTCGCCAAATATAATCAGTGGCTATCTAATATAGTGCCCGTTCGGAAAAAGAATGGCAAGATGAGGGTCTGCGTCGATTACAGAGACCTGAACCTTGCTACACCTAAAGACGTTTACCACATGCCGGTCACGGATATGTTAGTCGATGCAGTAGCAGGGCATGAATTGTTGTCCTTCATGGATGGTACTACCGGGTATCACCAAATTCCAGTCGCTGAAGAGGACAGACATAAAACCGCATTCTAGTGCCCCGGGTTCGTGGGTGTTTTTGAATATGTGGTCATGCCCTTTGGACTGAAGAATGCTGGCGCAACATATCAGAGAGCCATGAACCTAATCTTCCACGATATCCTGGGGAAGATTCTAGAGGTTTACATCGACGACGTCGTTGTGAAATCTCGGAAAAGAGGGGACCACATCACAGATCTCAGAAAGGTGTTCGAGCGAATGCGACGACACAAGCTCAAGATGAATCCCACTAAATGCGTGTTTGTGGTTCAAGCAGGAGATTTCCTGGGATTCATTGTCCATCAGCGAGGAATTGAGGTCCCTGAAGACAAGGCGAACGCAGTCATCCACGCGTCTTCCCCGGGAACAAAGAAGGAATTGCAGCGTTCACTACACCAATTTTGTTATCAGACAACGGCAGAAAACCGTTGTGTGATTTGAAGACCCACCGTTGTAGAGTGAGCCGTTGTCTGATGAAAAATCAGACAACGGTGGAACACAGTTGTGTGATAAACACACAGACAACAGGTATGTGTTATAACTGTTGTGTGATAGCTCGGCAGATGGCTCGGTAGATGCCAAGCGCGCAGCTGCGCAGTAGTTGAGGGGCGTCTTCAGACAACAGTGCTTGTTTTCAAGCTGTTGTATGTTAAGCTTGTCAGACAACATATTTTTATTTTGTGTGTTGTCTGATTGCTCTTCAAACTTCAGTTCTTGGACTATATCTGTTGTCTGATTAACTTTTGGGACAACATAGTTCAATTGCTTCTGTTGTGTGAGTATAAATTAGAAGACACTAATTTGTTAAAAACCGATGTGTGATATGAATGATTGTAGTGTATTTGCCCCAATTTTGGCCATTCGTGCAGTCGCCATTATATCTATTCTGTTGTCTGATCATTTGAACATCCCATTCCTAAATTAAATTGTGCATTCATTTGGTCCATTTACCAAATGAACAGTAGTTCATCAAATGATACACCACACAACATTTGAAGCTGGAAAAAGCAAATTGTAAATTGTAAGTAGTTCTGCAATGATACACCACAACACGAGTCTTTAAAGAGCAGAAGAGAATTAATCCCATTTGTAAGGGAACAAAACCGCACCAGTTCAAGCGTGCAAACCACAACTCTAACATGATGTTTGAATTCTATATCAAAACAAGCATAATCTACTCCTAAGTCACCAGTACTTCACCATGATCTTAACTTGAATACCACAGCACACATATTAAAAGTCCTTGTCTCCTACTGTGCTGTAGGAGCCATCTGCTTCAGTTTTGCTTGCAAAACTAACCCAGCTTCATCAGATATGCTTTTCTTCTTAGAAGCAACCTGCATATCAATTTTAATTTCGTAATTAGAAGAAAACAACCAAAAAAAAAGGAAGAACTAATAAGCAAAGAAAGAGTATCCCTACTTTAAAGTAGTTTAAGGTATGCATTAGAGTCAAGAGGAGCATTACAGCAATCAGCAATCTCCTAAACTCTGGATCAATGGTCACAGAAACACTACTCAATTGCGGCTGCCACAGAGCAGCAAAACAATGAATTTTTGAAGGTAATAGCAAAGTAGCTGAGATATGAAATTGGCATTACGAGTAGCAAACAAGAAACATATTATGCATAAGGAGGTTTTCAATTTCAGGTCTCGTATATGAGCAAGAAAGAAGGAAGACTAATCACCAAACCTAGCAAACGTAAGAAATATTGAAATAGATTCACAAAGAGGAGAACTTTGACCTCAACGAGTTGTTCGAAATTGGACTTGAGGAGATTGATCTTGTGGTCGCAGTAGTGTTTGGCTTGAGGCAAAAGGGCTAATAGAAGTTTGTCCACTTCTCTGGGAAGACTTGATATTTAAGGGCTAAGAGAAAAATCATAGGTACTGCAATCTGATAATTTAAAGCTGAAACCAGGAGTAGACAACATCAATACTGTAATGACTAAGGAGTAAATCCATCAAATCAATTTCAAAGCAATAATGTACCACACAGAATCTAGCAATAAAAGACAAAATTTTGTGACAAAAGTAGGGGCAAAGAGTACCTAATTGCAAGATTAGAAAACAAATTCCATGGCTTAGGTGATTAAGTACTGGCATGTGGCTTATTTTGATGATTTCGACTTTTAGCATTCAACAAGATACAGACTTGATATCTTTCAGGTTCAGTACTATCTATTCTATCTAAGGAAACTAAAAGATATTAAACAAACTTTACTTCTTAGCTAATATGTAAAACCACTAATTAAGTGTTTTACCTTTTGCTTTGAATTGGCTTATCAAAACATACCATTAGTTAGAATTTACAAATTATTGCATTTTAGAAGCTAAGATGCGGTACACTACTACAGGATACAACAGTAAGTGTGTAATAACGTGGAATCCTCACAACTGTTTAGATAATAGGTATTTACACCATCAAATTGGTTTTACAATTTATGACTCTATGTTTACATAGACATACTCAGAGTGTCAAAAGCATTCATGATTTGGTAAAGCCAAGGAGAAGAAAATATGGTCAAACAAATGGAGGTAACAAATTGAAGCTACAGAGAAACCACTTAGAATAAAGGCCTTGTCAGCGTACCATTCAGAAGGCTTATTTTCTCTCCAGTATCCTTGTATTGTCAAAGGCGTTGGAACAAACGAACAAATATGCCCAACATTCACTGCTCTGCCTAGTGCCTACAATCAATCCTTGCTAAAACATAGACCTAAATGTAAATAGGTAAAGCAAAAGGTGAGTTCCATTATGTCCTGCAATATCTCTATTAAACATCAGCTCAGTTTTTTTTTTGTTTTTTACTCTTTTTTCAATGAGAAAAATCATATGAAAAAGCCATGGTTCATGCTTTATATATACTTACCTCCCAGCCTCATCCTTCTCTCTAGTTTTACTTCAGAAAAGAATGCTTGCTCTAATAGGCACTTCCTCCTACACCTGGGGTGTCATTGAAAAAAGAAGAAGTTACTATTGCCTACGGTATTGCATTCATTCACATGAGCAGTCATCCAATTCCAACTCTAGTATATCATATATTAGAGCAAATTACCTCTCGACACTGTTCGATGGACTAGGGTCCATTCCAGCCCCACGAATACTGCAAATCCAGAAGAAAGAAGGCTTGAGCTGAATCAAAATCCAAGGCCAATCATTCTGTTTTTGCTCTTTATATGCACTTCAATTCTAAAAATTGCAAATTTACAGATGAATCAAAATCCAATGAATCAAGCCATATGAAAAGGATGTATTACAAGATATGACCCAAGCCATATGACGACAATCTATTGAATGCGATAACTTAACTCAACCTAGGTGCAATCAATCGTCTTTGATCCTCTTGAGAAGCTTGTTAGCGCAGCGTTTAATGCGTCGCTTCAGGGTATAGCCAACAATGATCCCAGCAACAAAGGCAATTGCACAGAACTTTGAGCATGTCCACAGGGACACCACTCCTCTACAAGCAAACATAAAAAATTTACCAATTCAGTCCAATTGCAGAAATTCAATCCAACTATTGAAGTTCACTTAACCATAACACAAGTTCATATACTAATTCAAGCCTCACCAATACGTGAACAACTCTACTTAAACACAAGCCCAAACAAGTTTGGGAAGCTCAATAGCAAAACCCAGAATCAATTTGCGAAAAAGCGATTAAAGAACCAAACTTTGGTAGCATAATTGTTAGTTAAAGACAAGGCATTATGGACCTACTGCATAAATTGATCAAATATTTCACGAGTTTCACACCAAAGTAACCCAATTCACACATACAATCAGAAATTTATAAACTTTAAAAGGGTAGAGCTAGATGGGTCTGTACTTAACAGGTCTCCAGATGAGCCCAAATTGAGCATAAGATTCTATTCTCCACTTTTGAAATACAAGTTTACAAGAGAAACCCTTTATCACAGAAATTAAATTTCAGAAATTAAATTTCATTGAGAACAAGATAAGCGAGTAAAGCCCACCTGCCCTCAATGCTCAAGACATTTGATCCGGCTTTAGAATTCTTATCTGCAGCCACTTTAGTAAACCCCATAGGAAATATGCCACCATCAAGCTTACGGACAACAGTAAAGTGGCTCAGCATACCAGCACTCCAACAAGACAACTCAATAATTAGCAAAACACAAGGCAGTGTAAAATAGATTCTAGGTCTTACCTTGGCCTTGTTACAGCAGACAACAGATGCAGAGACAATTTCGTTAACATTCTGCTTCTCATTGATAATAGTTTTCAAACTTATTGCAGTAACAACCACTTGAGGAATATCTACAGTTTTCTTTGTGGAAGCTGAGACCCTTATATCTTTCGAAGCATTCACGATCACCTCAAATTTGCACTAGCTTACCTGTACAGTAAAATGACATAATCTTAACAAAGAAACCAGAAAGAAGCCAAATATGGATTTCACAATATGACTAAGATGATGATGTATGCTGAGACTTGAAGATCTCACCCGTTGTGGAGCTGGGCAGATGGAAAAATTTGAAACTGATAGCCAAGAAGGTCCTTTTATCTTCCTTTTAACAAGGAAAAGTTCCAACGCGCTGCATAATATGTTTTGTTTTTCATTATTTCTTCTAAAGAAAAGTTTACAGTAAGATAATTGTTTTCTTTAAGATTGTATCTACCTGTAGGTAATCAAGCCAGGAATGAAAATATAATCACAGAAGGAAGATTCTAAAAGTTATATATCAGGTATTAAAAATGAAGAGCAACTCTAACTCTTTATACCTGCTATGAGTTCCTAGAAGAGCACAAAAAGTTTCTCCTTTTAGATCTGCTGATAGTGGTGGATCCTGCACCAGTGCAAATAATGTTCATAAGAAACTGAGTCAAAAAGTTTGTATAATAAATCATCAAGTCATTCTGCATTATGCATCTCTGCTTCACAGGCAACGTTAAACAGCAACGACCTATGAAACTCCAAACATCTATGAGCAAGAAGCTGTGATATAGTTGATTTGCGATTGAAGGTCACTTTAGTGCTACCTAATAACCCTATTGATTTCATACTGGTTGAGTTATATACCCGGAATGGATAATTGATCTTCAGTACATAATTCTCCCCTATAGGTATGTCAGATCGCTCAAAAGCATAGTTCCTCTGCAGTGTTCACATAACAGAAAGTGATCAACAGAGGAAGAAAGAACATGAAAGTACTATGAACCTCCAAAAAAGTTTATTTTCTCATAACTGAGTCAACGCACAATTGGAACTATCAAAATTATTGAGTATGCAAACCTTGACAGGTGCCATGCTAAAAGCTGATACATTGAGATCCAACAACTTCTTTGCTTATTCATTCTTTAATTCTGAAGCCGCATCCTGATGATGTAGAAAAGAGCATCAACAGTAGCAACCAAAAAAAAAAAAACAAAGACAAGGCCAAACTAAATTTTATCTATATTCAAGCTTATACAGAAGAAAAAACCTACATGCAGCTTCTTACGAAAATCTGTGGGTGAAATCCTTGAGTCCTCGGCATCCTTTTCAAGCTTCATCATTTCGTCAGTTTGAAATAAAGGACTGTCCGGAATTGCATAGACACATCTTGCATGTTCTTTACAACCGCACAACAACTCTGATATGAACTTCCTACTTTAACCTACATCACAACAATGAATCAACTATAAAATAGGTTGATATGATTAAGCTTGTAAGATAATAACTCTTGAGAAATGAAACGAATTGCAAAACATTCATTAATAAGAACGCAAAATAAGTGTTATAACATAAAACTCGTCATGTTTACCTTCCCAAATAGATAAACAGTGCCCATATTAGGTCCATAGAACTCTTCGTAAGCATCAAGCATGTAATAGGGCAGTGACCCATCTGATTCCAGATTAAAATCCGAACTCCCTTCACTAATTGTGTCACTTTTGACCTCCACATTGCCGCTGCCACCAGTAAGCCCTGCCCCACCAGTCATCGCGGCCTTCCATCCTGCCATAACATCCAAAACAACCACTGCTCTGTTAAAAACTGGGTTAAACCATATGTACCCCAATTTCCACCAACAAAGCACCATAGTGTATTGATACCACAGTAACCCAGAAGAAACAGATGCAATTCGAACCCGCGATGTCATATGTATAACATATAGCAAAAGAAACAGATGCAATTCGAACCCAGAAATCGAAGCAAGAAAGATGGCAGCAACTTACCAAGCTTGAAGTTTCCAAAATCGAGTCGAAAACTGAAATTGAAGCTGCTTCACCTAGTAGAGTTCGAGCCAAACCCAGACTTGAAGATTGAAATTGAATACCCAGAAGCAGAAATTAAGAGAAAGCCATAAATCGATTAAAAAGTGAAGACCCAGAAGCAGAAATTAAGAGAAACAGAAACCCAGACTCACCGCGCACCGTCAGTCCATCACGGCGTCACCGTCGAAGAAAGAAAAGGCGTCGTGCCGCCGTGCCGGAGAGAGAAACAGAGAGAGAAAGAGAGAGAGAGAGGAGAGCGGGGCTACTGGAGAGAGAGAGAGAGGCGAGCTTTAGAACCATGCTGCCACTTGGTGCTCGAAGTCGCACCAATCGAGGAGGATAAACTCCTTGGAGGCAGGTTGGACCAGTTGGGGTTCGGATCTCGGAGCAACGATGTGTTGGTGTTGGACGAGAAACACTGGCAGAGGCGATGGAGCCGGTGAGGGGACGGAGGCAGTAGTTCAATGAGGGAGAGACAATAGCCGTGGAAAGAGAGCAGGAGAGAGAGTCGGGGTGAGTTGGGGTCAGCTGTGGGGTTTTGTGGTGTCGGGTTTAGCTGTGGGCATTAGTTTGGTCGACTGAATGGATTTTTTCTGAAGTGTTCTAATAGTTTGGTCTGAATAGATCGATGCTATTGTGTAGTTGTCTAGCGCTAGGACACATGGCCACATAAGCCATTAATTTCATCATGCAGGCATCAGACCATGGTTTTCCACATATCTGTTGTCTGAATGCCACTTAAAAATTTTCAGTTTTGCCGCCTCTTGTTGCCTGCTGAGAGGGAATCGAATTTTGGGGGAGAGAATGCAGGGAAATGTTGGAGGGAATATTGCCATTTTGAGGCAAATCTACGCACATCCAAACTTTCCCAATATATCTCCCTTTATCAGACAACAGAAAGTAAAAAAACAGTTGTATGATATTTTGCAAGCTACACTCATACAACAGATATAACTATTCTGTAGTACTTTAGAGTATCAATTTGGAGCCAAATTTGAGTCGATCTAGGAGGGAAATCTGCCGCTATTTTTTTTATGATTCACACAACGGATTATTCTTGTAACCGTTGTGCAATGACCTTCTAAAAAAAAATTCAGAATTTTAACCTCCTTATACAACGTTAGTTTAGTAAA
>BDJD01004433.1:0-17633 GCA_002564525.1 Rosa multiflora
AATTGAATACCCCTAGATTTTGGTGGAATTCATGAAGTCTTTAAAAATCTTAATTGAATACCTCAAGACTTTCATGGACTGCTTAAAGTCTATATTGAATACACCCAGACTTTTAAATTTCATAGATTTCTTTAAAAGTTCCACTAATTCCATATACAATACACCTCCCTCCCGGTAGAATAAAAATTTGTGGCAATTTTTGAATTATTGAAACATGTACCATCACCTTTACAATGCGAGATAGCCATATATACCCAACAAGTCACAACTCACTGCGAGATAGCCATATATCACCACAGCAACATGTACAAAGGCTTTTAATACATGTCCAATTTGCTATATAAAATTAGACATTGTCCACGCATCTTCTTTTGTTAATCACAGTCCATTTAGTATTTTTATTAATCCATTTTACCCTTACAACCAAATAAGATAAATAATTTATAATTCAATAATTGAAGCACAATGATAGCTCAATTAAAAATTTTACATTTCAAGTTTCAAATACATATAATATATGAATTTCAACAAGAAATAATTGTCATAGAACTTTTCGGAAAAAAAAAAACTATCATAGAACTAAATGCATTTGTATGAAGCAAAAAATATACCTAAGACACAGGCCGAGAAACATCTTAAACCCAATCGTACCAAATAATTACATACCTCATTATAGGGTGGGACAAGAAAAGATGCACGGACTGCAACTGAATATCTACCTAATAGATATTTAAAGATGTATAGTAGGGGTAAAGCTATGGTATGTTAACATTTCTCATACATCAACTATTTTTGCCACTTTGAGGACTCATGTTACCACTTTGAGGACTAATATTACTATTTTGAGGACTCATGCGGTAACTAAGAAAATTTACCACTTTAAAGACTCATGTTACCACTTTGAGGACTAATGTTACGATTTTGAGGACTCATTTTACCACTTTTAAGGCAATTGTATGCATGTCATAAGTTAACACATTGTAGAATTTTCCGTATAGTAGGTACTTAATCTACCTAGACATATGAAGTAGAAAAAAAAAAACATAGTTCATATCATCAACTTAATGAAAAGGTACAAATATGTACATATTAGAATATCTATCTAATAGGTATTTAAAATATATATAGTAGGTATTTAATTTACCTAGACGTATGAAGCCAAAAAACATAGCCCTTATCACCAACCTAATGAAAAGGCCTGTACAAATATGTACATATTGAACACATACCTAATTAAAAGGTAGAAAGTATGACAAAAAAAAATTAGAGAGTGAGGGTCAAATGTGACCTCAAATATAAAGATAATAATAAAGATAATAAGATATATAGAAACTTGAATTACCTGTTGATAAGGCAAATGAATGTGGAATAAAATCTGGGGGTAGAAGTGAAATCCTTTAATCATCTTTTAATAAAAAGAAAAAAGAATGTGGAATAAAATCTCTAATCCAATTCTGTGACAATAGTGACCAACACCGTAACCGAATATATATTAAATGTATGCAAAGAACTCTTACCAAGTCTATTATAAAGGATCAGACCAAAAAAAAAAAAAAGTCTATTATCAAGGTAGCTGTGAATTAAGTCACATTAGAAGGAGAAAAAGAACTAAGAAGAAAGAAGCCACACCAAAAGGGAGTTTTTATTCATACCTCCCAAATTGTTATTTGCACATCTACTGAATTTTTTTCTCAAAATTTTCCAATTCTATCCCTCATTGGTGTTTCTTTCTACACCTCCTTTCTTTTCAATCTGCACTAGCCTTTCTACCTTCAACAACCACTTTGAAACTACTGCCATCAAGACCAGATCGTGTGGCCCTTATTACCTTTAATCCTCTATCATACCGCTAAAAAGAAACTGGTTCCCTTTCTTTTTATTGAAAAAAAAAAAAGCAGGAAAAGAAGAAACTGGTTTTGTATTGTGCTGTTCGAAATGAAAATGTTTGATTGAAACTTGATGGGACCAACTGAAAATTTAACTAGAGAATTAGAGATGATGATAACTGATAAGTCAGTTGGTCCTCTAGAGATGATTGGTGCATTTAATTAATTGGTCTTTGACAACTTACGCAAAAATGAAATTGGGCAGCTGGTGTGTGAAATGAAGACCACCATGCCAACATATCTCTACCTCCTCAACTCATTATCACATTGTTCCTCCCATCCTTGCCAACTCCCTCGTCCTTCTTAACTCCCTAAAAACTTTCAACCATTTTCATCTATATACTCCATTGCTCCTATCTTTCATTCTTGTCTTCATTGGTCTTTTTTTTTTCCTTGAGGGCAAAATAGGATTAAAAAATTATCAAAAAATAGGGAGGTCAACGTATCAATTTGAGAGATATGAATAGAAGCTCCCACACCAAAATCACAGGTATGAGAGAAAAGAAAGAAAGGAAGAATAAAAAGAAGGGAGAAAAAATATGTGTTGTTGAAGAAAGAAATGATTTGGTAAGAATAATGAAATGTTGGGATGCTAGAGTATATAAAACATTATATAAAAAATTTATTAAATTTAATGCACTATTAATTAGCTTTGGTTAACAATTAAGTCATTTTAGCCTATGGCCTATGGGAGAAAACCTAAGGGAGGAAAGCCACTTGTCCTGTGGCCTGGCCATACCTGCGTTGACCTATGGCCTCACCTACGTGAGTCGAGTGCGGTCGGATGAGATCTTGGTTAGGTGATTGGAGATTGGGGCTGGGGGGGTTTCTTTGTCTCGGTTTCAGCAGACAACTATGTCTGCACATGTTTTGGTTTTAGGAAAAATGGTGGTGATTAGTGGTTTGGCTGGGGTGCGCACCCGATCTGGGTCATTGGTTTGTGATTGGATCTACCCGGATCTGCTTGCAAAGCCGGTGTAGATTGGGTATCACTTGGCTTCAGATCGGGCAGCAGAAGGCAGCGATGGGAGTTACAGTGCTGGGTTTGACCTCCAAGTTAGGCTCTTAAAGATTGGGTGGTGGTTATTAAGGGATGTGATCTGCTGGTGCTCGGCTGGCAGCGTCTGTTCGATGGCGGTTAGGATTCAAAGACAATGGTGGCAGGACGGCCTTGGAGTGAGATAGTAGTGGCGCCTGTGCAACAATCGTTTTAGGCTGGATTTGAGGTTTGGACCTTCCTGGCCTTAATCTGATGGTGGGCTTGTTCTGGGCCTGGGGTTTTACTCTAGGTCCATTAGGGTTTGTTTTTCATGTTGAAGTTTTTACTTATTGTTGTAAATATTATATATATATATATATATATATATATGTGTGTGTGTGAGTGTGTGTGTGTGTGTGTGTGTGTGTGTGTGTGTGGCTGTCCACTATAAATACGCATTAGTTATGTCCTTATGATGTAAACACTACTCTTATATAAAGGGGTCTAATGAGAATGAATACACACTTCTACCTCCTTCTATATTCTGTTTTCTCTATTCTATCTCTCTTATTCTTTAGTTTATAACACTTATTTATTTATTTAATTGTTAGTAGTTAAGTTAATGAGTTGCTATCAATATTTGGTAAAAAAGGTAGGCCTGGTCCTAGTCTATACCCCTTGTGTGCCTATCTGCTCTAAGTAGGCGACGAGTTCGTTACACTAGAAAATGGTCGCAACCTCCTAGTTGTAGTAATGTGTCTACTTTGGGTAGGCCGTGAATTCCTTACTTAGCCAAATGGTCGCAGCCGCCTAGTGGGATGATGAAACTAAGTGTCACCGAATTTATATTCTGGTGGCAACATAGTGGGAAAATTGTGCTATTTATAATGATGTTTTTTCATAATAGAGTTATATTTCCGGTATGTCACCGTAAAATTAATCAAGTAACATGAAACCATAAAAAATGTTACAAACATATAACTGCAGTGACACTTAGTCACCGTAATAGACTTTTATTATTGAAGTTAGAATTAACTTGAAAAACTTTAATGAATCATAGTTTAATGTTGTATTATTTTTTACCCTTTTTTTTTGTAGCAATAACGAGAACACTTTATTAACTTGGACCTATAAAGAAACCCACTACGGTGTGGCCTAGATAAAATGAGCCCCCACACATAATATTGTTCTAGCACAACTGCAACCGCATTATGAGGAATAAGAAATAGGGTAATACGGGCCATAAGTCTATCCCTTGTAGTGACCCGTTAATATTATTGAATTAAAATAACACAAATAAAAACATTATAACTTTGAAAAAGCTATAGTCTAGGTCGAGCCTCCTCATCTAGTCTAGAGAGCAGAGCTCGACGTTTAGCAACTGAGAAAACCTTGGGCTTAGTCTTCTTTCTTGAGGCTTGCTATAGCCCAAAACCCCCAATTAACTTCCTGTAGGGGATAATTCATTCTCCACACAGACAGCTACACAATAGTGGGGGATGAAATCTTCCCCGTATTTGCTACTTGAGAAACAAATTTGAAACTTGAAGCTTCCTCTTACTAAAAGAATCCAGTGAAGCAAACATTACAATGGCAAGTTTGAGAATACCCTCCAATATTCCTTCCAAACCAGGCAAATGATATGGATTAACAGCAGGTATAGTAGATTCCTAAGCCCTTGTCTTTCCCTTCTTATGTGGAGAGGACAGAGGATCCGAACCTGACCTCTTCCTTATCGCAGAGGCTGGGAGATTAGGATCATTCGTCGACCGCTCAATCATCTTCACCACCTCTTCATTCTCAACCACCACTTCTACTACCTCGCTGTCCTTAGAAGCTACCTCCGGGCTTAGCATACCACTAACACTCTGTTTTGAAACTGGAGACAGAGCCTCAAACCTCGGCGACACCACTCTCCTTCCCGACGCCACCATCACCATCGCTACACCATAATTGGAAGTTCGATTCTCTCTGGCATATGTAAGGGTGTGGTGGGCAAGGGGTTTGTTTAAAAAAAAAAAAATTATATGGCTACCTAGGACAACATATTTTTGACAATGTCTGGTTAGTGATGCATGTTTCTTTGGTGTCTAATGTAGCCATTTCAATCCTTTAACAACTGTATGAGATTGTGTTTCTTTCCACGCCCTCAACCTTTCCTTTTGGTTTTCTTAGCCTTTTTCAAATTTGGCTAAGAGTTGTTCTCTTTGTTTTGAGTTTATTAGTGCCTGTTTGTTAGCCAACTATTTCTGATGGTGTAAAGGGTTTCCAAAGATCAGAGTGAAAATTTTCTTTTAGTGACCCTTACAATAATTGCATATGTGGTCATCTTTTGGTCATTCATTGCTGTACCTGGTGTGCCTTTATTCCTAGCGTTCATCGTGGTGGTAAATGCTACAATATGTTAACATATGACATACATATAATTACCACTTTTAGGACTTAATTACTCAAATAAGAACCTAGCTACTTTACTATAACGAGGATCTTATTTACCTTAATGATGATTTTTTTTCTTCTTCTAGTTACCACATGAGTCCTCAAAGTAGTAGATATTAAATGAAATAGGACATGTATGAGAAATGTTAACGTACCATAGCTTTACCCGTTTATGACAAAAGTGGTTGGTTTATTTTTGGCACCTAGACTTCATGTATTCAAAAGGAATGGTGGCAGCGTCTGCTTGTCGTGGTTGTATTGGTGGCAGTGGTTATCATAGTGGTTGTCTCACTACCTATTTGTAGGTGGTGCGATTTGGCAATGGTAGAATGGGTGGTGTGGTTGTCTTGGTGGCGGGTAGGGTTGCTTTAGCTTATGGGCCCCCTATTCTTAGGATTTTGTTGGTTGGTCTAATCTTTAAATCCAAAGTTTACTTATGGATTGTGTACGAGGGTTTTTGTTTTTTTGGAAGGTTGGGGAACTGCTAACTCACTATGCAGGTGTATCTTATGCCATTTGGAGTCGCATTCTCAGGTGTTGTGGTTTGCATCATTTTGTCGTTTCATTCAACCAGATGCAATACCAGTACGTACCTATACTTGCATAAAATTTCTAGTTTTCCTTGTTTTGTGTTTTTAATGTCGCTAACTATTATAAATCCTAAGTTCCAAAAATTTATTGTAACCAATTCCATGAGCGCTTGTTCGTATTTTTGATATATATATATATATATATATATGTTTTAGAGGAATAATCAACTAATATTGATGTTCAGAAAAATTACACATAACGACCGGTTCGTAAGACCTGTAAGATAGAGACATTACATAAGCAATTCAACATTTTAAGCTAACAAACTGAAGCACATCCAGCAATACACCTTACACTACCTAAGAAGGAATTAAATATCAAAGATATTGTAGGAGACCCTGGCGACATTCCTCAACTCTAGGAGCTGACCAAATCCTTCCAAAAAAGAGAAGGAAACCTAACCAAAAAAAAAAAAAATGTTAGCCCAATCCTACACCAATGAAGTGATGAACCTAGGCCCAAAAATATCAAACCCTAGCCTATGAGAGTGGAAGGAGCCCTAGCCATGGGCTAAGAAGAAGTCACTTTCAGCAAACTGTAGTCACTGCCACCTGTGCAACCACCTCTCGTCGCAACGCCTGCCCTAGCTACACTTGCAGGCCTGATCGGAGATGAGGGGGAGCTCCCCACCACCGCCGACCCACTTTTTTGTTCTTATTTCTTTTATGTGCTATTACTATTTAGAATATGTAAAATTACTTAGATAGTTATTAATGTTTTCCGAAGTGAATTGTGTATATAATATACGCTTAAAAGAAAAACAGAGAAAATATATGAACTGTTTTTTTTTTATATTAATGTATTTCCTTATACAGTAGGGGGAAATTGGTGAAAAGACAGAAGACGGTCTGATAAACATATGAAAACCGTGCTTTTCCGCCATCTGAAAATTGAATAGTTTTTTTTTTAAAAAAGAGAGAAAGTAAGAAACAAGTAGAGAGACTAGACTAGAGATTTAGAGACCAGAACACTAAAGCTGTCTAGTTATTACTCTTTGACTTGTCTGACCTTTCTCGTGAATTCCATTTCTTCCTCCTCCTCCGCTCTCTCTCTCTCTCTCTCTCTCTCTCTCTCTCATTCACTCCCCAACTGTTCCTTTCTCGTGCCCTAAACTCCAAAACCAACTACCCACCCGCCCCTAATTGAATACCATCCAAATCAAATATCAAAACCCATAATTGAAGACTGCCTTCAAATCTATTAACACCACTGTTGCAGCTTCTCAAAATCTTGATAGGAGCTCATTTGATGCTCAAGGTATGTTTTTTACTTCTAAAGTTTCAAACTTTACCTGCAAGTTTAAATCTTTTATATGAGTCTGATGTGAATTGTGAGCCCTGTTGATATTTTTGTGTTTTGGGATTAGATGGAATGGTGGGATACTCATAATGATAATTGACTCATTTATATGTATAATTTTCTGTTTATAAAATACTTGGTCGGATGGATGATGTTTTGGAGGGATTTGAGTTGATGGGTTTATGTCTTTGTTGGGTTATTGTTGTCAGTTTCGAAAGATCTGTATGAAAGAAAAAACCTTTGATTTACACCAAGCTTCATGGGTAAAGTAGGTTGTCTACGTGTGTGGAAGAAAATTGGGGATTTGTAAAGTAGGTGGTGGTTGTTGTTGTTTCCTATATGTTTCTTGGTAACAAAGGCATATCAATCAGTGACTTTGTTCGTCTTCGTAGTTTCCAAAGGCATAGAAAATGGCAACAATGCCTTTGTTTCTTATGCTTCAGCCGTAATTGGCCAACCAAGGGCCAAACGGGTTGGACATTCCAATCTCTGATTGTTTCAGATTTTATACTTGGCATGCCTTCGCTATTTCTGTTAAAAATTGAATAAAGCTTGTTTTAGATAATTTTGTATTTCTTACCATCAGATCCATGGAAGATACCCATGTCCTTTCAAGTTTACATTTCATCGTATAAGAATTGGTGTTTTTAGGTAATATCTATGTCAGTTGTAGTATTGTGGAGATATAGAATGTGCCTGCTGCATTGAGTAATATAATTGTTTATAACTTGGATATAAACTGAACTGCAGCAGTCATGGCAGGCTTTGGATGCTTCATTTTGGAAACAGTAAAGGGATCTTAGTGGGCCATTTCAGTCTGCTATACAGTATGGTACTAGTGAACTTCAGAGGATATAATTCTGTGCTTCTCTGTCCCCACAAAGCTTACTCGGAAGTGGGTTAGTATGGGGATATAACTACCTTATGTAGTATTTCATTTGATCCATCAAATATGAGTACATCAGGCATTACATGTGAGATTGTCGAAGCAGGAGAAGTAGATTCTCAATTGAAAATGGATGAGAAAGATGGCAAGCAATGTGTGCCAAACTCAGGAAATAGGTATTCGATAGAGGATGATATTAACAAGCTTTTTCAGGCCATTGATGTTAGAAATTCAGGCAGGGCTTCAGGCCCATGGCATGAAAGTAGCAAAGATGCCTTGAGGAAGAGTGCTATGAAAAAGCCAATGAGAGCTAGTACATCAAAAGTATCAGGTATAGGAATTTCAGAGCCTGTAAGTTTGAAGCAAGCGCTCAGAGGATTATGCATCTCTCAGGCATCAGAGATGGCTGCCATGAAGCGGCTATCGAGGCCAGGTCGCTCATCTGGGGTTTCAGAAGCAGGAACTATTAAAAGGTTGTACAGGGCAGTGGTAGTCGAGGAAAATGGATCTGACCTCCCAATGAATGAAGGTAAAGGGAATTTTGTAGAGATCTCCTTTGTACCAGATGCATCAAATAGCTCTCAGCAGATGCTTGGATTCATGCAATCAGAGCCGCAGTTTCATCCAGCCACAACTTCAGCTGATGCAATGATGACCAAATTAGCACCACAGAAACTAATTTCTTCTTCGCCAACAGCAGTTCAGAGTAAGATATTAAAGGGAGAAGATGGAAAACTGGAAGATGCAGATACTTCATCAAGCAAAAAAGTCATGCAGGTGGAGGTTCCAATCACTACTCTAAATTCGTACAAGGGTCAGCACTCTGCTTCTTCTCTATCTGGCAGTAAGTTAAGGAAATCTTCTGGCAGTGATTCACATTTAATCAAGCCGGTCCTCAGGAGCAAGAACTTTGTTACAAAAAATATGAAGCAGGATTTGAGTTCTGGTTCTAGTAGTTCCAAATCAGATAACCAGATAGTTGATAATGATTTAGTTTCTGCTACTAGTAAATTGGGGGGTCAGGTGCACAGTGGTACTCCAAAGCATGAAAGGGATGGAAATACAAAAAGTTCTCTGATCTCCAGTAATCATAGTGTAGAAATGAACTCAAGTATTGTTGATAGAAAAGGGAAAGCAGATTTCCGGTCAAATTACAGTAACAAGAGCAAATCCATAGTGACAAATGCCGATGAGAATTCAAGATCAAGAGAAAAGGGAGATTTCTCACAAAGCTCAAAAAGTAGCATCGGTGATTACAGTAGCAGTACAAGCACTAGTGAGGAGAGCACTCTAAGTGGGTCTGGTCGAAGTGGCAAGAGGCCTCACATGTCAAAAGACTTGAGATGGGAAGCCATCCATCATGCTCAGAAGCAGCAAGGAAGCTTAGGTTTGAGGCACTTTAAGATGCTCAGGAAGCTTGGTTCTGGGGACATTGGAACCGTTTATCTTGCTGAGCTGACTGGGACAAACTGTGTATTTGCTGTGAAAGTAATGGATAATGAGTCTTTGGCTACCAAGAAGAAAATGATTAGGGCCCAAACAGAAAGAGAGATACTGGAGATACTAGATCATCCTTTTCTCCCTACGTTGTATGCTCACTTTGTGTCAGATAAGCTCTCCTGTGTGGTTATGGAGTACTGTCCTGGTGGAGATCTGCATGTGCTGCGACAAAAACAACCTGGCAGGAGTTTCTGCGAACAAGCAACCAGGTACAATTACTTTCTTGATGTCCAGCTTTTGTTAATTCTACTTGCCTTCTTGCTTTGCATATATATGTGGTCAGATCCATACATTCTTCACTATAATCTAGCATTGTATATGTTGTTGTCTTCCCATGCTCTTCTATATCTGGAAAACTACTTTTACAGTAGTTTGATACTGAGTGCTGTACTTAATGCTTTCATCTTCCAGCTTCTCCTTGAGTTTCCATATTATGGAATCAGCATAGTTTAAAATATAAGGCAGAGCAGTCGACTAATTGCTAAACATGTGGTTATTCTTAGTAGATAACTTTTGCTGGGCATGTGTGCCCATGCTTGCTTGTTAGTTCTTTATCTAGGATTCAACCATAGGAAAAACCATATATCTTAATCCCGGTGCACTAACACACCCTATAATACTGTATATGTGGGGGAGAATCTAGCTTAGTTTTATATTAAATAATAGCAATATTTTTCTTTTGATTGGGTAAACCTTGATGAAATGATCAACATGGAAAGAGTTTCACCTTCCATTGATTTGTGGGCTTGGAGCTATTTCCATTGGCAGGTTGATAGTGATGCATTCAGGATCAATCCTCTTTGGCCTGCTATCATGCACATCGGTTGCAGGTGATTGCATGCATCCATAGGAGTGTTCTTTATGCTGAAATCCTACATGAGAAAGCGTTGTTTACCGCTCAAGTCTAACAGACACACTATCACATCATGGTTCACATAATTTTGTTTTGGCTTTGTGTCTGTTTGCCCTTGTTTTATTGTTTATCATATAGTCAACAAACTTTTAAAACCTTTGCAATCAATCTCATCGCGTCAGTTATAATGTAGACAGGGTTTGGTGGTATTGGTGGATCTGGTGTTCTTTTGTGAGCTAATTGCTTGTTGATGTTGGTTATCTTTTGTTTGAATGCTAAACTGTTAAAGTAGGCTAAGAAAGCTTGATTGCATTTATTAATTGAAACAATATCAATAATCATCAGCATTGTTGTATTCCCAATATTTCATGAAATTGTACGTATCTACAGGTTCTATGTCTCTGAAGTCCTCCTTGCGATGGAGTATTTACACATGCAAGGTGTTGTGTATCGAGACTTGAAACCAGAAAATATCCTGGTCCGCGATGACGGCCACATAATGCTCACAGATTTGATTTGTCACTTAGATGTGCAGTCAATCCAATGCTACTCAAATCATCGTCTCCAGTTGTGGAGAGCAGAAAAAAGATGGCAAACCCATGTATCGAATCCAGCTGCATTGACCCTTTCTGCCTCCAACCAGCCTGGCAGGGCTCCTGCTTCACTCCTAGGATTTTATCTGCTGGTGCAAAATCTCGGAAAATAAAATCTGAACTTGCTGCCTAGGTCAGTCCACTCCCACAGCTTGTAGTGGAGCCAACGGATGCCCAATCAAACTCCTTTGTTGGAACCCATGAATACCTTGCTCCAGAGATCATCAAAGGAGAGGGTCATGGAAGTGCTGTTGATTGGTGGACATTTGGAATCTTTCTGTTCGAGCTGCTATATGGTAAGACACCCTTCAAGGGATCAGGAAATGAGGACACATTAGCCAATGTTGTCTCAAAAAGTAGTGATGGTGAGAATATCCAGCAAAGTGATACTCAGTTGGCGAAATCGAAAATCAAAGGTGTTTGTGGCGGTGTTCCAGAAACAAAGAAAGGCAGCGAGTGGTGAACGATTGCCACCGCACAGAAGACTAAAACAGAGATCGATAGTATGAGTGAAACCTGCCGCGTTCCAGCAAGCCAAATCTCGCGTTCGTGCTTCGCGATACCAGGACAGCTCCGCCGCGCTGATAGAGGATGGCCAGTGCCCTATTTTTGCTTGATGATTCTGGGCACCCCAACTGTTGAAATCCCCAGGAGTCCTTCGGAGGACTGGAATGGACCGACGAGCGGGCAGGCCGTAGAAGGCGATGACGTCGGCTGGGATAGAGTCTCGCGGCCCTGGGCCTAGTCCGACATGATGGTTTGGGAACTGGAGGAATAAGGGTCTATGGATAGTGGTGTGAAGACGAATGCGGGCACCGATGCTGGTTCCCCAAAGAGTGGGCAACCTGTTCGTTCAGTTCTTCTTGATTGATGACTATCTTCTTTGGGGGAGCCATTTCTGGGTTTCTGATGTGACAGGTCTGAAACGGCTGCAGGTTTAAATAAGAAATTTTGTGAGCGAAACGATACGACATAAAGGCGTTTTCGCAAGCGAAAGGACGCGACCCTCATTAATGATATCGTTTCAAGCAATCGGCGCGTCGTTTTAGTCCCCTTCAATCAGTTACATCTTCGCAGGCCTGATTTCAGGGCCTGAGGGGCAATGTTTGAGCCCAAAAGTATTTTTGGCAAGGTCCTTTAGTGGATTTAGCCCAGCGGGCCGATACCTACGGCCAAAAAATAAGCCTACTTGGGTTTGTGGTATAGCTTCGCCCATTCTGTGATCCATAAGAAAAACGAAACCTTATTGGAATCAAGTAGCAGAGATTGAATAGGAAACTTTAATCAATAATCATTCTATAGCAAGGAACAGTCGAAACCCTAGGTGTATAAATACCAGGTTTAAAGGACAAACGAAGTACCTCTCTCGAATCAATCAATCCCAGCGATTACAAAGCCTCCCCGGAGCAAACCTTCAACCTTGTTGAAACCCGGTGACCGTGTGCCAGTCCTAGTCTCTCCAAGAGCTGATTGTCAGCGTCAATAGATTAACCCGACGATCGTACTTCCAGTCCTAGTCTCTCCAAGAGCCGACTGCTAGTGCTACTGCCACCGATACTACCAGCGAAGCAAGGGTAACGCCCTCGCAACCCAGCGAAGCTAAAGTCACGCTTTAGCAAAACTCGTGTTTTCTCCAAACTTCCCAGTGATTGCTCTGCTCAACCTACAACGTTGAGTATCGATTCGGTGACGCGAAGAGATCACATCCAAAGTCCTTATCCGTAAGGCAAAAAGTTATTTCTCGGAATGCTAGAGAAGAACCTTGTGGCGAGGTTGGTGCTCTCCTCGTCCACAACGCTTGAAGAAGTCAGGTCAAGGGACTCCCCCGACGACTGCACCCCACGGTGCTGGCACGCTTGTGCACAGGCTCAAAAGAGACAGTTTGCACGCCAACTAGTTTTGGAGCCAAACAGTTTCTGTAAAATCTATACCCTCCTTTTGTGTGAACCCTTTAGCTACAAGTCTTGCTTTGTGTCTCTCAATGTTTCCCTTGGCATCTCTCTTAGTTTTGAACACCCACTTGCTGCCTATAGGCTTGTGATTTGGATCTAGCTTCACAAGCTCCCACACTTTATTATTATACATGGATTCAAGCTCTGCATCCATGGCTTTCTTCCATTGTTTTGACTCATTACTTTCTGCAGCTTGCTTAAAATTTACAGGGTCATTATCATATGCTAAAGTGCTCTCAACTTATTGTAGATAAACCTCATAAATATCATTTTGACCACCAAAAGTTGGCTTCCTAGTTCTTTGTGATCTTCTAGGTTCAGCTACATTTTGTTGAGGTTCAGGAACATTTTGATCTGGTATAGGTTCAGCCACTTCAACATTTTGGTTTTCAAGCTCTAAGTCACCATCTACTTCACTGTGAACTTCACGTGCAGTTTCTGCATTATTTTTAAAGTTTGGCATTTCTATTTCTGTATCCTCACTTTCTGCAATTTCCTCAAAATCATCAGTTAAATCTTCAAATTTTGTATTGCAAATACTCTCCCCAGAAATTTAACCTGATGAGTTTCAAAAATTCTAGGTGAGTAGTGAGGTGCATAGAGTTTATAAACTTTAGATTTTTCACAATAACCTATAAAATGACAAGTTACAGATTTAGGGTCAAGTTTTCCTAAATTGGGATTGTAAAATCTTGCCTCAGCTTTACAACCCCATACATGGCAATGATGCAGTTTCCTCAAAATCATCAGTTAAATCTTCAAATTTTGTATTGCAAATACTCTCCCCCAGAAATTTAACCTGATGAGTTTCAAAAATTCTAAGTGAGTAGTGAGGTGCATAGAGTTTATAACCTTTAGATTTTTCACAGTAGCCTATAAAATGACAAGTTACAGATTTAGGGTCAAGTTTTCCTAAATTGGGATTGTAAATTCTTGCCTCAGCTTTACAACCCCATACATGGCAATGATGCAGACTAGGTTGCCTACCACACCAAGACTCAAATGGTGTTTTATCCACAGACTTGCTTGGGGACCTATTGCAAAGATAGTTTGCAGTTCTTAAAGCTTCTCTCCAAAACATTTTTGGCAACCCAGAAGTATACATCATACTTCTTACCATATTCAACAGAATTCTATTCTTTCTCTCTGCAACACCATTCTGTTGGGGATTGTATGGTGTTGTATATTGAGCCTTTATGCCTACATCCTACAGATATAAAGCAAATGGACCCTTTTGTTGTTCTTGCCCAGTATGTTTACCATAGAGTTCACCCTTCTATCAGACCTCACAGTCTTAATTTTCATTTCTAGTTGATGTTCAACTTTAGTTTTGAAAATTTTAAAAGCCTCAAGGGACTGTGATTTTTCTGACAATAGGTAGATGTAACAGGATCTTGAATAGTCATCTATGAATGTAATGAAATAAACATTTTCACATATTGTTTTATGCCTGAATGGACCACATATATTTGTATGAATTAGCTCTAGCAATTTTTTTACTTCTGCTAGCATTTCTCTTTCTTAAGTTTGTCATTTTGCCTTTAAAACATTCAATGCAGTATGCTAGATCTGAAAAGTCTAGTTATAGAAGTGTTTTGTTCTTCACTAATATTTGCAGTCTTCCTTTTGAAATGTGGCCAAGTCTCCTATGCCACACATAAGCTGATTTATCATTGAATAAAGTTCTTTTAACACCTGTTATGGTGTTATTACTTAATGTCATACAAATAGAATGGATTCATACTTCATGGGATGGATTGTATAAAATACCTCAATAGAAGAAACTGAAGTTTTGCATTTCACAATATCAAAGAGATTCGTGTCACTTTTGAATCTAAATTTCATCCTGAAAACACCACATGAAAATAATTGGTTACATGTTCATGTCCAAGGAAGGATATATATTTAAGAACCTGATAGTTATTCATTCAAGGATACATATATTAAGTAAACATATGGGTTATTTATTTGCTAATAAGAGGAATAAAATACAGAGAACACCAAGAATATCGCGACCAAAGTTTCTAACCAATAGCACATGCAAAATTTATCAGTAGTCTTTAAGAAGTCTGGCATGAATTCTAGTGTCATATTAACTAAACATATGGGTTATTTATTTGCTAATAAGAGGAATAAAATACAGAGAACACCAAATGTCCCAGGCAAGAATATCGCAACCAAAGTTTCTAACCAACAGCACATGCAAAATTTATCAGTAGTCTTTAAGAAGTCTGGCATGAATTCGTGTCATATTTGGCTATGATAAATGTTAACCAAGAATTGGTAAAAAAAAAAAAAAAATTGTCTGACTCAACAATAACACTATTGTTAATTTTTCACAAAAATATTATATGAATCTTTGATCTTCACATAGTTTGCCAGTTTGCCGGTTTGCCCTACAAAAAGTCGGTGATTGAGTGCAGAGCTGATGTACAATATGGATGAAGAACAATCACCATATTAACATGTCGAAGCAGGAAAGCACACATACCCACTCTCTGGGATTCCAATACTCAATCATTCCCTTCTCGTCAGCTGATATCACCGTGTCATATTCATGATTGTATCTCATGAGTTTCACGTGCCCCAAGTGTATCTACGCAAAATGAAAGAAAACAAGTGATCAATCTAGAATGGACAACATAAAAATAGAACCCTTTAGGGATCATGTATCCCTTTGTTTGAAAAAACAAAAATTATGGAATAAAAAAATAAATGAAACCTCCATTAGTTGCAGCATACCTTTTTGGAGATTAAAGGTTCATTTGTACCAGCCCGTGCATCATAAATGTGTACAGATGATGAGTTTCTATCACTGATGGCATGGCAAGCCTGGCTTTGACATCCCCTAGCTTGTTTGTAGACCCCACTCAACAGCACCAAAAACAAAGGATTTGTGAATCATGGCCATCATATCATAGTTGACAACATCATATATCTTCACAGAGGGATCGTTTGAAATTGTACAGCGAAGCAAACCATCAGCACTAACCTGCACAGCTAGCAAAGCCATGTCATGGTTCATGACTGCAATAATAACAAGATTGATAGGAGCATTTTAATGCGACGTTTTAACTGCCATTTCTCTACATTTCCTGCGTTATTTCCTTAAAGAAATCCCTGTTTAGGAAAGTTTCTATTCTTCGATTGGGAAAGTTCCTAATTGTAGAAAGTTTCCGTTTTGTAGTTTCTATTTTTCATTTTTAGAAAGTTTCCCATTTTAGTTTAGGAAAGTTGTCATTTCTTGTTTTTAGAAAATTTCTATTTTTGTTAACAGTTTCTATTTTAAGGTCCTTGGAATAAATGAGCTGAAATGAGCTCATAAATGGAAATAGGAGCTAACCAAAATTGGAGGGGGACAAGATGAGATACAAAGGGTTGCATAAATGAGCAGATATGAAGCTTTCCTGTTTCAACCAGGAAACCCTGTCCAGAAAAGGAAACCCTGCCAAAACAAGACTCTTGAGCCAACCAAGAATGGAAATCGAAATAATGAAGTGTCATGGCATGAGAGAAGCTTCTTGAAGACTCTAGAAGATGACATGGCCAAAAGGTGACGCAAGTAAGCCCAAGAATTATCAAGAGACTTGGATTTTCGGCAAAAATGGATGAAGTCCTAAAGGAGCTAGGGTTTTGTGATATTTTCGGATGCCTATTGTATTTTGCCGTCCAAAGCAAGGAGAGATTCAAGGAAGAGTTTTTAAAAAAGGAAAATACATTTTCCTTGGGGATTAAATTTTCCGTGAAATCCAAGTTGAAAAGAAAACTTTGTTCCAATTGTAGTCAGTACAGTCAAATGAATCCCCAAATGAAAAAGCAGCTGAGACTAAAGCCATAATCTTCACAGAAAAAATATAGCACCATCCACTATCAAATCTGACCATTTACCATTATGTTGGACCCAACTTGGAAACTGATCTAAATTAGCATCGTGGGTATCCTTAACATCAATTCCAACATTAAATAACAGAGGCGTCCGATACAGATATGAATTGCTAAATATCAATCACAATAGTAAAGAAGAAAAACAAACGCCTTTTAAAGTGGACAACAATAAATTTAGAACAATGACATTTGAGTTCCTCCTATAGTTTACGACTACAACAAAGATATAAATATGACATATCAATAGCCAAATTCAGTACCTTTCAATTGATCTAGTTCCGTCAACAAAGAAACTGTGGTTTATAAAGCAAGGAGATAAAAATTTTGCTTGACACCAGTTATTGATATTTGATCATTAACGGGGATGATCATCAGATTTGCCTCATTAAAACTGCATTTCTAAAAATGAGGAGTGACGTATCAATTCTCAGTTTTCTCTTGTTCAAACTAAGAAAGAAATGAAAGCTAATGCTTATATGCATGGGATCAGATCAGGAGAGAGGAATTCAGATGCAGCCAATTTTCATCCATAATGCTAGAAGCTACTGCCACGTGTTTCCACTTTAACCAAATACTCTTGATCAAAAGTTAAACGGACAATACCATAGATCATGGATCAGAATTACCAAAATCATCGCATTTTCCTGCAGCGCATGTTTATTCAAGTAACAATGACATTTAAGTGTCATAGTAGACCAGACTGCCTTAAGTTTCTTCTTTTCTTTTGCCAGGACAGTATAGGGAGAACAGACGTCGAGATTTTCAGTGGG
>BDJD01004434.1:6147-17431 GCA_002564525.1 Rosa multiflora
ACACAAAGGTCGCTCCCAAACTGGTTAAGTGTTCACCATGGAAAAAGACCGTGATATCTTGGAGGTCTACATAACATACCGTAGTCGCTATATCTTCGAACTATGCAGAGATTATTGCTCTTCATGAAGTGTTCGTGAATGTTTATGGATTGGATCCATAATTACGCATGTTCGAGCAGTTGTGGTTTGAAGTCTACCACAGATGAGCCTACGAGCGTTTAGGATAATGCTGCTTGTTTTGAACAAATGAGGCAAGGCTACATCAAAAGCGATAACACCAAGCATAATCAGCAACGACTCTCCTCAAGATCAAAGTGAACTAGGTTCGATCTGAGGACAGTGAGGCAGACTTGCTTACTAAGTCATTGCCCAAATCCACGTTCGAGAAACATGTGGCAAAAATTGACTTGCGGAAATTATCTGAACTCCCATGATCGTAGTCATCAGGGGGAGGCGCAGACATCAGGGGGAGATGTCTACATGTTCACCTCGAAACGTGAAGGGTGTGTTGTGCTCTTTTTCCCCTTCGACCGAGGTTATTTTTGTCCCACTGAGTTTTTGTTACTCGGCAAGGTTTTTAACGAGGCAACGAGAGAAGCACCGTCTTTGGACAACACAAGGGGGAGTGTTTAAGGATATCTCTGTTTGTGTTTGACCCAAACTCTAGGTTACTTGACCTAGTGGTAATATGGTTTAATTAGAAGAATCTAGAGATTATATTTCCTTGTATGATTCTCTAACTCTATGCATTGTAATCCTCTATATAAAGAGGCCCCTATTATTAATGAGAATACACAGCGATTATCTCTCAATTTCTGATTCCCTAAAACAATTTCATAATTTTCACTAATACTTGTGATGTTTTTGACAGGAGTACTCTCAATTTCCGGTTAGAATGATCCCTACTTATTCTTACTATAATTCAATGTAGGGTTATATTTAGAGCACTCATTTTGAGCATGTCAATTTTTGGCGCCGTTGTCAGGGATTGGTGTGGTTCGGTTTATTTTCGGTTTTGTTTTTAGTGGAACCGAAAACTAGGACAGAAGAGATCGGTTCAGTGTGGTTTCTGGCACTGATTTGTCGGTTCGGTCCAATTTCAATTTCTCCGCATCGGTCAGGTGCTTTTTTGGCCGGTCTCTGATTTTTCGGTGGCCAAAAGTTCACTCCTACCGTAGAGGTTCTACGTCTCAATCTCATCGGATGGGTGGGATGAGGAATGAAAAAGAAAAAAGGCCCGACTCGGCTCAGCCTGAACGTGCCCCATTTTGCCTGGTGCATGGGCCTGGCCTAGACTTGAAATTCATAGAAAAAGTCTGGCCCAAGCGTGTTAGTTTTGAGTAATGATAAAATGAGAGAGTTTGGAACACCGTCAGCGTCGTCATCCAGAGTCGTTTATTAGGGCTGAGACGTTATAACCTTATAACCTTGAAGTCAAATTTTGGTCAGAGACGCACAGTAGACAAGTGTTTTCAGAGTAGAGAGAATTTGCAGAGGGAGTGATGCTTCACAAATGGAGGCGGTGAATGTTCAACCAATACAAGCGAGGAGGCCTTACGAGGGAGAAGAGTCGGAAGGGGACTATGCCGCCATGAATAATGGAGCCGGAGCCAATCCTTCTCAAGTCACAATGAGTCGCTGCAGCAATTCCACTCGCACCAGTGAGCTCACCATCGCCTTCGAGGGCGAGGTCTACGTTTTTCCCGCCGTTACTCCCGATAAGGTTCCTTCCTTCCTTTGGCTCTTTTATACTTTCAGTGTTCATTTGCGAATTTAGATTCACCTAGGTGCATGTTAACTGGTAGAGTCGTGTGATAATTTGGATGATAGGTACTGGTTCATACTTCATAGTGTTGGTTTGTTTATGAATTCTGAGGTTGGCTCATCTGGTTTATCATGTTTATGTTAATTTAATAATAAAAGCCCAATTGCAGCTGATTATTATTACCTGGATGATGAACTGCTGCTTTTCGGCTGGGCTGAGAATTTTTTTTTCGAAGATATGGTCATGATTTTTATAGTAGCCTCTGAGGAAAATGGCAGACTTGCTAGTTATTTCGTTCTTGGAAAGCATTTCTTTCTTTTAGTCACTTGGAAATACGTTTATCTTTTGTGCATATACTTGTGCAATGTTCCATTACGCTTTAAAATCTGCTGTTTGGAGTTCCTTTGCGTAAATAATGCCTGACTTCTGGAATATCAATAACAGGTACAAGCAGTGCTGTTGCTACTGGGAGGACGTGATATACCAGGCAGTGATATACCAAGCAGCGTTCCTAGCTCTGGGTTTTCGCTACAACAGAATAGCAGGGTAATCCTATAAAAATCACTTCGGTTCTTCTTTTTCCACTTTGTGGAGTCAATATGTCTCTAATTGTTATCTTTTCAAAATCATTCTGTAGGGTATAGGGGACATCTCACGAAATTCAAAACTTTCACGAAGATTTGCGTCTCTTGTTAGGTTCCGTGAAAAACGGAAAGAGAGATGCTTTGACAAGAAAATTCGGTATAGTTGTCGTAAAGACATTGCAGAGAGGTAGTGCATCCTATCTTGATGACTTTGATCGTAAGGCATGGAATACATTATTTTTTCTGGCTGATGCTATAGTGAGCTCTTGTTGAAAATATTGTGATTCTTCTCTTATAAATGTTCTGTAAAATGTTCTTAAAACTAAGATTGGTGCAATACAGCTGTAGTCTCTGGACCCAATTTATAATATATTATGAAGAACAATGGGTTTTGAAGAAGTGGTTTTACTTGATCTCCTGCATTACTCAGGAATCAGGCCTTTTCTTTTTCTTCTTCAATTCATCGCCTCTGATGCCTTTGATTCTAATTTAGTTATTCTTTCTGTTTTTAAAAATTCACTGGAAATCCAAGTGAATATTTGGATGGTGCTGTTTTATTGGTAGTATGAGGGCTTCGCTGTCTTGGTTCCCCAGCTGTCTTCTGGCAGTTTAAATGTTATTATTTGTTTTCTTGTTTTCTTTTTTTCTTCAAAGAGAGTGTGCCCTAGTACACGTCATATTGCTTTATCCTTCAGACATAACATATCTGACTCGGAGGTCATAGGAAAGTTTATCTTTCATAACACAGACTACTGTACTATTTAATTATGTATAGCAATGATGTAAATGGGATTTTCTAGTACAGTGCTAAATTTATAATTATACTAAGGTTCTCCTTGTTCTTTTTATTAATAGACACTAGAAGCATGTACACATGCTATGCATGTTTAACGGGAAGATATAGACATGCAGGTGAGGCAATGTTAATAACAACCCTTAGTTTTTTTTTTAATATTATAGGGACATAATATTCAGTTTCTCCCAAAGTAAGATTTTTTGCCTGGTTGGTGGCAATTGGTAGGGTGAATACTTGTGATCTTGTTCCCTTTTATGTGTTTTCACTTCATACAGATGAACTTTTGTATTCTTATGAGGGGGTGGGAGTGGATGAGCTTTGGAATCGATAGCTCTACTGATCTGCATTATGGGCTCAGTTACTGCTACTTTTAAGGATAATATGCTCACATTTGTATAGTAATTAGTATGAATGTGTTTGTTGGGTGTTCCACAACTGAAAATTTTCAACACTTGAAAGAAAGCATTGCTTTATGCAATATATAATAATATGAAAAAGCCAGAGGATGAGATGGTACTATCTACTAACTTTTAATACCTTTCTATATAGAATGCATCGGAAGAATGGACAGTTTGCATCTTTGAAGGATCCTTCCAAATTGGTTGCGGGGAATTGTGATTCAAGTGATAGCACTTCTTGTCCAGAATCTGTGTGAGTTAAATCCTTACTTTCAGCTAACATAACCCTTTTGGTGTAAATCATTCATGAATTCTTCATCACTTTCCGTCCTTGTTGCAAGGATGATGTGCTGTGTGATTAATTTATCTTATCTGTCTGTTGATTGCTGACATGTTCATTGCTTCATTTCTGGTTTTCTGCAATTTTTAAGCTTACGTAGATGTCAGCACTGTGGGATTAGTGAAAAGTCTACCCCAGCAATGCGGCGGGGACCAAATGGCCCAAGATCTCTCTGTAATGCTTGTGGTCTTAGGTGGGCAAATAAGGTAGGTGCTGTCTGTTATGGCTCGTCTTAGTAGGGATTATGTTTGATTACATGCATGTATGTATGCACCTGTTCTGTGCTGTATTTTTTTCTTGGAATCATTTTCTCATGATGAATGTGAATATGGTTGACGTACAAATGTTTTCATGGAATCATTATGGTTTTGCGTATTCAATAGAAAGTATCGTTTTGTTTTCAATTTCCAAACTCTGGAGGAAAGATTTGTGCTGTTGAATGCAAGATTGGGCATGATAGATGTTTTTAATAATTTTCTGCTTTTTATGTTATCTAGTGCTTCATTTGCTAGCTCTCAGTGCTCTCTTGTTAGTGAATATGTGTAAGCTGAAGGGTTGATGTAATTATTTTTATATTCTATACCATATTTTTGATTCCACTGACTTGGAAAGCACAAAAAAGTAAAAGAAGAAAAAAAAGAAAAAGGGTAGTGGAGTACAAATCTGTGTGTATGGCAAACTTCACAATATTAACATCTCACAAAGCTTCATTAATGTTCGTTTGGAAGTCATCTGATTTCTATGCACTGGCAATAATGTGTGTGAATACATATATATATATATATATATATATATTCCCTTAACATACATATATCTTGTTAAAAAAAGAAAAAGAAAAAAACAAAGACACAATATAATGCACTGGCGGTCAATTGTCATGACCATTTTTAATATTTGCTCCCTAGATTCTTGTCTGTCACGAACATTTTGATCCCTTTATTATTTGGTTTTTCTTAACCTGCTTCTCATGATTTTGTTGAACTTGAAGGGAACTTTGAGAGATCTTACAAAATCAGGGAGGGATGTTTCTTTCGACCAAAATGAGCTGGTGTGTATTCTAAGCTATGTTGCCTCCGGAGGTGGCATCAGAATATTATGTTGAAACTATTTAATATTGAAATGATCTGTTTCTTTAATTTAGGAATACTAGTTAAAGTAAAGTATTATGCTAGAATATTCTCAATTAATACCATTTTGGCTTTACCCTTGAGCATACAACTTTCTTACTCACTTTGCCATCTGTTTTTTCACATTTGATGCTTTCTTATGTCAATAAAAATTTAATTTGCACTATCAATTCTGAGGTGTTAAATAAACTCCATCTGACATTGAACCTTCAATCTTGGAATGAGAAAATTTGCCAAACAGGCATGATTTGTAGGAATGGTTGCTATGAATGTCAATTAGTGCAAGTGATAAGTTTTCTGACACTTGACAAGTAAATGAGTTGATTTATTAATTTCCATGGTTACCTATTGTTGTGCTTGAAGTCACAGGCATTATAATTGAGAAATCTTGTGTAAGCTCTTGCTCCACTAGTAATACCTTTATGGCTATATAGTTGGTGTATGTGTTCTCTATGTGCATCGCTTGTTTGGTTTTTAATGCTCGTTTGAGTCTACTTTCGATTTGTGTACCTTGTGGAAATTTATCTGATTCTTTCCTCTCAGAACATAATAGCTGCCTATTCTAAGATGCTGAAACAAAATGCTTTCTCTTGCATAACTTGGTGCTGGTTAATATTTTACTCATCAGGAAAGCCCAGAGGAGAATAAGCCTATTGCATTGGATGCTGAAGTCCCTCCTCTGAGACTGGGCGACCAGGTAGCATGTCTTCCCAAATAGCTAAAAGAATAGTACATGAATATGTAAACTTTCATATTCCAATCTATTTGGATTCCAGTCATTTGTCCTCCTATAGAGAAATGAGAAGGAGTTCTGGAAGATTGATAACTACAATCTTGTAATATCTGTGTAGATTAAATGGAGTTTTATTGCTTAGGTTGGCTAGTTAGGGTCATTATGCAATATCAGAGAGATATTTTAAATAATAGTTCGTGTGTTGTTAATTCGATTTAAAGAAAATTATATTTCAATCACATTTAGTTGTCTGATGTGCAGGACATGCTTGAAACTGCTGAAGCTGCTACTAATCATGTATCCATCCAAATGGAGAATTCATCAGTCAACCTTGATGAGCAGGTAGTCTTTCTAGGCTCAACATTTACTAGATGGTTTGGCCAGTATTATTGAGCTCAGATTTGTTAGTTTTCAGTAACTTAAATTCCCTTGTACTGATTTCATTTACATGAATATTGATTTCATTTACATGAGTATATAAGTGGAGGAAGTGCGCTACAGGGGAGGTTCAGTTTAGATCATTACGCTATATATTGAGAGCCCTTCCAATGATGTATATTCAATCCAGATGTAACTCCAGAAGAACTGTCAGTAAACCTTAATGATGTTTTGATTGTCAATATTAAATGGGGCTTTAGTGATCTGGCTATTAAGTGGAGAAACAGTGTGAAGCTTTGGCTGAACCATTGTTAGAAAAATTACAATAGGTTAGTGAGGTTGCCAAGTGTGTTTACGTGGTGGAGTTTAGGTATGGAGGACCTGTGATTTAAAGGGTCTTCAGGTTGTAGAATAACAATATTCGATTTTTAAGTTTCAATGAGATGCAGAGATTAGAGAGAAATTATTGGGTTTAGGGTTGCATTGTGAAGTGGCTAATTTCTTATGGAAAAAATTATTTAGGGAGGCAAGAGTGGACTGGACAACTCCATTAGAGAGAAGTGACTTGCTAAGAGGAAACCCATAGCGTTTGGTAAAGGTAAAAAGGCCAGAACCCTTTAGGGTTGTGGGGTGCTAGCTGTAGTTTGGGTGGTCTGGATGGAAAGAAATAAAAGATTATTTGAAAACTATGGAGGGGTGGAGAAGGAAGACCTGTGGGAGAGAGTCAAGTTCTGGGCATCCTTATGGGTTTCTATTTCTAAGGAATTCAAGGATTATAATCTTTCTTCCATTATACTTACCTGGCAAGGTTGATTAGTATTATTAGACGAGATGCTAGGCCTATAGCCCTAGCTGCCCTCTTTAGATCATTAAAGCGGACTCCTTGCCTGCCTCCCTGTATCTCGATTTTTGCTTTTTTAATAAAAAGCTGTTTCTTCTCAAAAAAAAAAAAATGAGATGCAGAGATTGAACTTGTTGGACGGAAGTTGAGAAAGATTGAGACTCGCGCATACTGGAAGTGAATAATCGAAGGGATTAAGGGCATAAAAGTAGGTTTAAGGATTCTGATGGGGAAGAAAGGGGTGGAATGGGCTGCAAAGAAATATGGGAAAAGCTTTATTTTCTATGATAGTTAAGAAGATCATACAAACTCTAGACCAAAAATAATTCCGAACATTCATGATTATGTAGCTGTTATTTGTGAAATTAGAAGTTGCTGGAGCACATGTAGAAGACCTGTATCTCTCAAAACTACATATAAAAGTGAAATTAAGCCTATGCTTGTTGAAACCAATCAGGCTTGTCAAGTAGGTCGAACCATTTCTTTTTTTTCTTTTCAGTTTGCAGTTGGTAATGGGAAAGATTGAGGGCTTTGGAGGACATATGGGTGGGAGATCAACATCTAAGGTGCCATTTTCCAAGACTTTCAAGTGTTCATAATTCTCTGATTAACAAGTATTGCTAAATTAAGCTATCCAGTGTACTGGGATTTTGGCTTTAAAAGAAGCTAAAAGATGAGGAGATTCAAGAAGTATCTCCAATGATCGGACTCACATTAGTGGAGATCGAACTGGATGTCAGGAAATGGATTCTGGACTCTTTTGGAGGATTTTCTTGTAATTATTTCACAATTTTCTAATTGATAGCTCTTCTGAGTTCTGATCCGCTTTTGCTTTCCTGCAAGTTCAATATGAAAAGCCAAGTCCCCCCAAACTCCCAAACTCCCAACCTCAATACCTGTGATTTACTTCACGTAGGTGGCGGAGGAGCTGTTTCTACCCCCATTGGTGTGTTCTGTGTAAAAGTCAGGGAGAGAGTGCATGTCATGTTTTTGTGCACCGTTCTCTAGTTATGTTAACCACTGTTTATGGAAGCTGTCATGAGCTGGGCAGCTTCAACAGAGTTAGCTGGTCTCTTAAGAGGTCACTGTTCTGCTTTCGATAAAGGAAAGAAGGCCAAAAGTTCTTTGGTTTGCTGTGTTCTCGGTAATCTGGATGGAAAGGAATAAAAGGATCTTCAAAGACTACAAAGGAATGGGGTCAAGGAGCTTTGGGAGTGAGTGAGGTTATTATCATCATTATGGGATTCCATTTCTACTGAATTAAAAACTAAACCCTCTCTTCCACAGCTCTTAATACTTTCACTATCAATGGAAGGTATTCAAAAAATAAAATAAAATAAAATAAAAAAAGGCCTTTTCATCTACATCTACATCGGCTCCACCTCCAAATGTTAGATCACGAAAATAGGATAAGCTTGACTTAAGTATGTGTATTGACATGGACTAGTGAATTAAGGTTGTCAGAATCCATCATATTGTTGTGTATTGTTTTGTGTTGTTATACGTAGTGGCCATGTTATTTTTATACTAGTAAATACACTAAGTTGTCAGTCACTTTTACACTCCAATTAACATAAGCAGTGTCCGTGGCAATTGAAGGTTACGATAATGATAGTGTGAAAAACTTAGATGTAGTCGGTATTTATATATTCCTATAGAAAATATCAGGAGGTTTCCTAAATCTTGGCTACTGTAAATCGAATAATGTAGATTTGTTGCAATTGCCCTGTTTAGTTTTTTTTTTTTTCACTCAACTCACATATTGCAACTTGCAGGAGAATCTGGAAGAATTAGCCAATGCTTCAGGGACAGAATTTGAGATTCCTGCAAACTTCGAAGAGCAGGTATTGGTCTTTAGCAGCTTGGCATCACATATAGGAGACTAACCATATCCTTCAGATGGTTTAAATCTTAAATACTACAGCTGCAAGTTTTATAAATACAAACCTACAGGTGGTTGATTTTTACGATTGCAACATGGAGACTCACTGGGGAGGAACTTGAGAAGATGTTGTGTGCCTCTTGCTACAAACCATTGAAGTGCTCATGCTTTTCTTGTTGGCTAGAATGAAGGTGCTGTGCTGGCGGCCCCCCTACTAACATTTGATGTTCATGCCTTTGTTTATGTTTATAGACAAATCTTTACAGAAATCTCATATTACTGTTAGTAGCTAGAATTATCTCGGAGGTCAGTTATATAATGTGAATAAGTTTCTGATAAAGTTTTAGGTCTATGTTCTCTTTCTACATAAATTATGAGGGAAAATGTGATTGTCAAGGTATATCAGTGTAATATTATGGTTGGGACTATCCATTTTCTAAATCACCGATTCAATTATCTACGAAATATCAATCAAATTGGAGATTGTTTAGTCAATAAACTCTATCAGACAAATGAACAGTAAAATGTTGGCTGTTATCCAGACACTGTATTTGTTCAATAGTTAGTTGAATAGATCTTTGATTTGGTTGATTTTAAGTAGAGATGATTTATGAATGATTTAGGAAATGAATGTTTCCGATCACGATACTACAACATAGAATGTATGCAGATTGTGAGTTTGTGGTGTCCATACTTAATTCTTTACATAACTGTTCATAACTAATGAGGTTAACTAAGTCTGCATAAGCACCGGTAGCAGTAATTGGACTTGAGGAATGAAATTTACACTCAATTTTACAATTCACACACCATGTTTTTTTTTTTTTATACTAAACATCACATATTTTACAATTTACACTACAAAAAGAAAAAAAATATATACTAAAATAGAAAACATGAAGTGTGAATTGAAGTCCTCTAATTTTTATTAACCATTTTGTATTTTTCCAAAAATCTCAAATTGAAACTCTTAAATGATGGGAAAATCCAACACCTTGTGACAGCAATGAACACGCGATGTATGTGTGTGAAAAAATTAACTGGACTTTTTGTCTAACAAGAGTTCCATGTGCTTAAGTGGTTGTTGAAAAAAGAATTGTACAATCTCTCCAATACAGAGCTAAACCTTGGTGCTTTGTGATGGCAAAAACTTGATGCTTGGTTCATGTGTTACGGGAAAAAGTATTATCATGTTTTCTCCTAGAAAGTGTGCCTGGTTATAATAGCATAGTGCCAATTAACAGCAGCAAGTAACTGTTATCAATTGCTTGCAGAGATATCTCTATCCAAACATAACAGTGGAATCAAGTGTGCGCTATCAAAGTAATTTCAATGCCATGTTACCAATAAATTTGAATTGCACTCTTCAACTAGAAGGAATTGTTTGAAAAGTGAAGGAGCCGCTCAAACAAGCCATCTGTAGGAAATGCAGTAATGTAACAAAACCTGGGGAACACCAGGGCATGTTCGTAGTACAAAGCTTAGATATAAGTAGTCGATCTTGAAAACTAAAAAGCCTTTTCACGGCAGCAAAGATAACATAGATTGATATAACTCGGGCAAAATCTCCAGAATGCTCTTGCAGCAACCCATATGATTCAAGTGTTTTGATATCTTAGAAAACAGAAATATAAAGTAAACAGCCCAGAACTGCTTGGACCAAGGTCAACCTGCCACCTCTTGACAAAAAAGCCAACTTCCAACCTCGAGTCTCTTCCCTACTTTCTCGATCACAGGGTGCCAAAAGGATTGGCACCCAGGGGCTGACCAAATATTTTAGGGGCCAAATCCTATCTCACATCCCACTTCATGAGCCAATCTCTCCAATTTGCTATCCGTAGAATCTCTCCAAGAACATTTAGCGTTGGTGAATTCCAGCCCTGTTAACAAACAAAAACATTCTAGCATCAAATTCATATTGGTCCATTTCTGCTCATTATCCCTAAAGAAAAATGTAGTGTAGTCGGCAAATTATAAATAAGTAATCGCAACCTCCTCCATATGAACATAGTGCCATTACAAAAGAAATATTCATTAAAATAAAATGCAAGAGATTAAGGCCTGCCACAACCAAAGGAGTAGTGTAAAAATGTTGTGAACTGTATCTTTTTCTTTCATGATTTTCCCTTTCATAATTTTATTTAAACCTACCCTCTACTCTAAGGCAATAGGCACCACCTCCAATTTATATCCCTCTTGATAAAGCAAGCTTAAATCATGAGTTCAATGCCTGTAAAACAGGGCTTTTTAATCTTAACGAACTATCTAAGTTATCTTTGTAACTGTATTTCTAGTTCCACCATCATTAGCTGCTTTTCTTATTTCTTATCCATCATTCTAACCATTGGAGAAAAAGCTGGTAGAAGCCTAGAACTACTTTACATTATTCACACAGGAAATCCTTACATGCAGAGAACAGAAAAAAAAAAAAAAAAAAAAA
>BDJD01004434.1:28369-39035 GCA_002564525.1 Rosa multiflora
ATGGAACTATTAATAGATACAAAGCGAGGTTGGTTGCCAAAGGCTATACACAACGCTATGGGATTGATTATGAGGAGACTTTTGCACCTGTGGCAAAGATTAATACTGTCCGGATTCTAATCTCACTTGCAGCAAACAAAGATTGGCCCTTGCACCAGTTTGAAGTGAAGAATGCGTTTCTTAATGGGAATTTGGAGGAAGAAGTGTACATGGATGTGCCCCCAGGTGTTGAGAATTACCCAAGTGATGTTGGCAAGGTGTGTAAATTGAAGAAGTCTTTGTATGGCCTGAAACAGTCTCCAAGAGCTTGGTTTGGAAGATTTTCAAAGTCCATGAAAGCCTTTGGATATAGACAGAGCAATTCTGACCATACCTTGTTCATCAAGCGCAAGAATGGTAAGATTACAGCTCTTATTGTGTATGTTGATGACATGATTGTTACAGGAGATGATCTGAAGGAGATAAATGAATTGCAAAAGTATTTGTCAAAGGAGTTTGAAATGAAGGATCTGGGACAACTAAAGTATTTTTTGGGTATTGAAGTACAGTCTCCAAAAGCTTGGTTTGGAAGATTTTCAAAGTCCATGAAAGCTTTTGGGTACAAACAGAGCAATTCTGACCATACCTTGTTTATCAAACGCAAGAATGGTAAGATTACAGCTCTTATTGTGTATGACATATTGGGCTAGTGATAAAACTGACAGACGTTCTACATCTGGGTACTTCACTTTTGTTGGAGGGAACCTTGTCACTTGGCGTAGCAAAAAGTAAAAAGTCGTTGCCAGATCAAGTGCAGAAGCTGAGTTCCGAGGTATGGCACATGGAGTATGTGAAATATTGTGGATTCGTAATGTCTTGAAGGACCTGGGTTACAAGCTTAAAAAGCCTATGGATTTGTTGTCAGATCAAGTACAGAAGCTGAGTTCCGAGGTATGGCACACGGAGTCTGTGAAATGTTGTGGATTTGTAATGTCTTGAAAGACCTGGGTTACAAGCTGAAAAAGCCTATGGATTTGCATTGTGATAATACAGCTGCCATTGAGATTGCACATAATCTAGTTCAGCATGATAGAACAAAGCACGTGGAGGTTGACCGTCATTTTATTAAAGAAAATCTGGACAGAAAGGTTATTCGCTTTCCATTTGTAAACTCAGAGGAGCAATTAGCTGATGTTCTTACTAAAGGAGTGTCCAGGAAGGTATTTGACAGCTCAGTTGACAAGTTGGGCATGATAGATATCTATGCACCAACTTGAGGGGGAGTGTAGAATTGTTCTTACTAAAGGAGCGTGCAGAAAAGTATTTGACAGCTCAGTTGACAAGTTGGGCATGATAGACATCTATGCACCAACTTGAGGGGGAGTGTAGAATCGCTGTAAATCTGTATGTAATTAGGATTTTATTTAATTAGGATATCCTGTAATTATGGAAAGATTGTTTCCTATTAGAGTTAGACTACTCCTTTGTACTTGTATATATACCCTCTTGTGGGATGAATAGAATTATCTAATTAACCCTGAATTGAAGTATTCTTTTCTACTACGTGTAGCAGAGAATTACGAAGAATCCAATGTTATGACACACTTAGCATTAATAAGATCTTCTTTGTGGTCTCTGAGTTGCAAGAGGTATATACTGTTTTCTATGTTCTGATTAGCTAGCATAAGAATCTAGCAGTGGCCACGGCAAAAAATTCTTAGCTATCTCAAGTATTTCCTTCTACTTACTTGAGAGAAAATTTCCTATCCATGTTAACAGATTCCGGTTCAGATTTATCGTCCATCAACAAAAGTTTCTAGGAGTTCCTGCAAACAAATCAAGAAAGGGTATTCAAGAATGAGCAGTCCTCGCTATTATCTATCTTTCATTGAAGGTGATGAAGAAGACAAGAAATCCGATTCAGACGAACCTCGTGTTGTTGTTCTATCTTCAATTGTATTGTAAATGTGGAATTCCTTCAGAATTAAAAATATGATTGGAAGAATTGAAGACTATGAGGCACTTTTAGGACATTTCTAATAGCTCTTGAGAACGAGCAGTCCTCGCTATTATCTATCTTTCATTGAAGGTGAAGAAGAAGACAAGAAATCCGATTCAGACGAACCTCGTGTTGTTGTTCTATCTTCAATTATATTGTAAATGTGGAATTCCTTCAGAATTAAAAATATGATTGGAAGAATTGAAGACTATGAGGCACTTTTAGGACATTTCTAATAGCTCTTTCCTTTCCCTGCTACACGATTTCGGGTGTAACGAAAATTTGTTGTGAATGAATAATGAGATTCCTGAGCATATCAACTATTGAAGAGAATAAAGAATATATAGAATGTGATTCAAACATGATTGGAAAACAAATGAAGCATAATTACCCAAGAGGGGTGTTGTGGAAGTGTTTTATCTCCGTCTTTGGCTTGGTCCCAAAAGAGCCTTCAGTTCTTACAAATTGTGGTCAGTTTTTACTAAGTATTATTGTAAATGAGATCACACTGTCAATTCCTTGAGCTTATTATTGTAAATCTCAGAATCCTCAATTGTTTACATTTTAGAATGTTTGCATCTTGAATACTATCATTATTGGCTTTTTTTACTAGTTGTGCGAAGTTTGATTCTACATTAATTTCAAACTATTATCAATATTTGGCTTGACCTTTTAACATATGTTACATTTAAGGCCGAGAATGTGTGTGTTCCATGGTTGACATATGTTACTTACAACCAACGATGAATATGCAGTGCCATTTTCATACTAACCCCATGTGATCGTAAAATGTGGTCGTGCAACTTGGAAGGCGTTGTAATTGTTCCAATTGAAATGATTGCCCAAATTCCAAGTAAAACCCCTTATTAGGCACCTCCACATTTGGTCCTTCCTCATTCGAGACTGCCTCATATGGCACTAGCTCATTCGGATCAGTATTGGAAGGACCAGGCCTAAACGGATCATCTTCGTCATGATGAAACCCAAACGAAGGCAATACCAACTCACCATTTTTATGGTTAAATATTAATGCCGACATGAACTTGACACAGTTAGCCTCACTCAATTTACATTCACAAAAAAAATCTCACCCTTTGAACTGGATTGAATATCTATCTCCCACCCCCATTCCGGCCCCTACCATAATATACTAAGTTTTTTTCAAGCATCAACCTTACACCTTGCAGTTGTAATGTCCATCGTATACAAAAACATCAAAATACAACAATTTCAGCAACTATAGTTCCCAATATAAAGGCAACAAAATATAAATTCTTGAACATGTATATATTTGCACTACACGATCCATATACAATATGGCTAACGCTAGATATATTAAAATCGTGGAGTACTGTTGAAAATTTCAGCTTCTGGATAAACTTTTACCCGATATTTTGATACGATTAGATAACATATACAAATTTCTTGTATGTTGGGACTTATATGGCTAGTGGTAGTGAGACATGCACTCTCTATATGAATCGGTTATAATGATCATAACCCATGAGCTTATATAAGCAACTTGGTCAGCGTTTGAAACCTTGTTCCAAGTGGACTTCCCACATGCACATGAATGAAGACCAAATGAAGACATGGACATTATTATTCCACAACTCCCTACATCTCAACTTTCATAATATAAGACATGAATTTTTTTTTCCAACATCACATGCATCGGTTTGGTACTTTGACTAGATCGACATGACCTCTCTTTTTGAAGAAGTAATGTGTCCATGTGGGTTATCTGATCAATGCTATCCCTTGACCCATTTTCTAAACTTTAATAACTACTAGAAAAGGTAGCCCGCGCGATGCTGCGGGGAAAAAGTTGTTGCATTTTTTGTTCATTATTTAAAGATTTATCTAGTTTGGTTAACAAAAATAACTAAACTGTGCTAAAATGAATGGAAGATAGGCGCAGTGAATTGAAGCAAAATTGTAAGACGATAATTAGTTGAAATACATGGGATGTTATCAACAAATCGGTAAATGGAAAAATAACTATCATAGCATGTCACCGCAGCAACCTCCAAAGCCTTATAAGCTGGACATGCCATATTCCTGTGATAACACTGGAAATGGAGAGGCCTTGGATGTTAGTTTGGGCTTTGTGTTTATATATAAAGCGAGATTTCCATTGCCTGCAAAACTCATCTCTTCCATTGGCTGCAAAAAACAAAAATATGGAAACCCTTTTAACGACCTACCAAAATCAATAAAATGTCAAAATTTTGATGATTGATTTTAGTTTTCGTAGTATTGTTGTGCTTCTAGGGCAGGTAGATTTCATATGTACCACTTAACCACCACAACAACATGAACAATGTCATCTATCTCAATGATTTGAAAGAAAATACTCATCTTCTTTACCTCTTTGTACTTCAACATTCTTTATCCAAAACCAAGGTATGAAACCCACAATTCTAGATCTCGAACTGTAAAACGCAGGAACCTATGTCAAGTAAGCTTCAATATAGAAAGCCAAATGAACCCACTTCGATAAAAAAAAATAAAAAAAAACATATATAGGCAACAAAGCTTGGATACGTACATGGGTTGTCTTTCTGGGTTAAATGTAAAATATCAAAATGTAATACTAAAAGCAGAGAATTGATGAACTATATATAGTGGAAAGGAAAATTGCACCTGGATCGTGGTCTGCAATTTATAACAACCAATCAAGTTGTAGCTAACAAAAATACGATGTAAACTGATGTTATTACATAAAACAATCAGCAAAGAAAAAACTATCTTGCTTCCGCATATCAACAGAACTTACCAGTGATCAAAAGTAAGCCAGAAGAAATCCACTTCAAAAAGATAACCCCCTGTCTTTCAACCTTCCAGCCAAGATGATGAACGTAGTCACATGGGTAATGCTTGGTCTGCATATAAACACAATGGATAAGTAAAAGTTTTCTCTTGAAATCACAACTAAACATTTAAAAAAAAAAGGGAAAAAAAACTCAACAAAATTGAAATCAATATGTTTATTAGTAATTATAGTTATGACTGTTTTAGGGAATCAGAAATTGAGAGGAATTTGCTGTTGTATATTCTCATTGATAATAGGGGTCTCTTTATATAGAGGATTACAATGCATAGAATCTGAATCGTACAAGGGAAGTAAATCTACATTGAATAGGAATCGAAATCCTTCTAATATAACCCTATTACCACTAGGTCAAGTAACCTAGAGTTTGGGCTAAACACAAATAGAGATATCCTTAAACAATGACTAAATTTTCAGACGTTTTAGTTGAATTTTCCAATTATCTCATTCATTATTGCAGCTTATTGAACAGAAGACAATTTATAAATCAAAGTAGAGAGTAAAATTTTACGAACATAGTGTAGTGATATAAAGGTCAAGGTTTAAGTAATATAATTCTAATACCATCAAAGAGACTAAATGACACAAAACTGAATGTTCTAATTACCTGGTTCAAGCTCAACAGTGGCTGATGAAATTCTAAGGCCTACGCAAACTTCAATCCAATTTGAAACTCTGGCCGACAGATTGATAGATGACAAATCTGAACAGTCAAAAAGAATTTATCAATTGAACTACAAATTGACAATAACTAACTATCTATAGCTTCAGTGAATGTGTGAAAAATGGAGAAGATATTGAAAAGCAATTAGTTACCAATATTAAAAGGAGATGGTAGATGTTACAGATCAAATACAAATCTAATATAAAAAGGAAATAATGATTCCAAAGAGGTATAATCCAAACAACAAATAATCATTGGAAAGAGTTGTGAAAAGTATTGAAAAGTACAAAACATCATTGTAAAGAGCTGCAAAAAGTATATAAACAGTGCAATTCAAATACTATAGTGCTGAAAACTATCCATGTGAAATGGATCTGTGATAATACTGAGGCTATCCATGTTAACATCCATTGTGCCACTATTTGGACTATCTTTATAAGAGTCCACAGTGTTTCTACCTGATTGGATTATCTTCTTTTTAGATAGTACGTAGGTTATAAGTCAAATAACGCATTTGATTATTTCTATTAGTGATCAAATTGCAGTCAGCAAAAATCTAAGTTCTGATGTTTCATGGCGATGGAACATACAATAGACAAATGCTACAACTGTAAGAAATATTAACATCTTGAAATCTGATTATGAAAACAGAAATATTGCGCTTACTTTAATGTGTCTATCCACTGGGCTTATGCGTGGACTTGAATATTAGATAAACGAAAACTATTCAGAGCCCACTTACAGTCACAGGCTGTCTTCTTCTCCTACCCTAAGTTGCTTAGAGCTGCTTCTGCCTCCGTCACAATTATTTCTCTGGTTGGAATTGATATTAATCACAAATTCAGAAGCAGAAATGAAGTCAAGAAAGAAAGAGGGGAAAAAACACCTTATAGAAGATAATTCTGGAAAAAAAAAAACCATTAAAGTTTTTTTATCACACATTAATGAAATGAGTATTTGGATAACAGAACAGTCATTCAAGTAACCAAACTAAGTGTTTCTTCCTTTTGAGAAGGGAATTGTAAAGCAACAAGACCTCACAATCTATTTGAGGTAACTGTAATTCTATCGGTATGAAGTATATATAAAGTAGCATTAACAAATCATAATTATATGTATTGTTTGCAATTAACTGTGATAATAACTATACTGAAACAACAAACAATTCACATTCATACGTAAACAGCACCATCAAAAATGGTTCCAACACCCAGGAAAATTAAAAACTTTCACTCTAGACATCCAAATCTTCACACTGTTCCATTTAGTTCCAAGCAATAAAGCATCAAATTCTTCAATACCCAATTCAAGCTTCAAAATTTCACTTTACTCCTCTATTCTATCAGCAAGAGAACACACCTAATATCCAAATAACACACCACAACTGCAAAACACATCACATCAAATTGTGAAAACAAAAAAATAAGAACACCTAAAAAGCTAAAAGAATTGAACCTGAAGAATTAACTCCAAATTGGTAGGGAACAGATAGCCTCCTGAATACTATTCCCACTCTCAAACTGCTCCATATCCTTTTACACTCTTCTATTACCAATATCTAACCAGAAACAGAAAAACATAGCAGATAACAATAAAAGCGAACATAGAGCACATGAAACATGAAATATGGCGCTTACTTTAATGTGTCTATCCATTGGGCTTATGTGCACATTCTCCAGTCTCAACTCTGTATGGTTCAGTAAGTAATTAATCTGAATAGAAAAAGCATCAGAAAACATCCTCATTCATTGTTTTGTCGAAGGAAAATTCTATGCAAAGAAATATATTCTAATAGAGAATGATACATACTGCAATTAACATATTTTACATTAATAATCTAATCATCTGTAATTGGTGAGAAACTGCAAGTCTCCCAACTCTGTCATCTCCTACCCCTCTAACAGATTCCTTGTCCAATGCATGAGTATCCTCTGAGATTGGAAGTCAATGTGATTGTTGAAGCCAATGTCCTAAAGAAAAATTACCATGATACTATGATTTGAGTGCTTAAATGCAACTTACGCGCAATAAGGGCACGGTCATCAAAGAGTGGGAAATATTTGAACCTGATATTATCGTACCACGGGGATTGAAAAGCTAACTCCAATCCTTGGTTATGCCGATTACTAAGTCACCAACAATTTAACAAACAAAACCTAGAAAAATAGCACCAAGCTATTTACATGCCCGGCTCGGAACAACCAAGCCTAAAATTAGTCAAGAGAACCACAAGTGGAGTAAGGGTACGGTCATCAAAGAGTGGGAAATATTTGAACCCGATATTATCGTACCACGGGGATTGAAAAGCTAACTCCAATCCTTGGTTATGCCTATTACTAAGTCACCAACAATTTAACAAACAAAACCTAGAAAAATAGCACCAAGCTATTTACATGCCCGGCTCGGAACAACCAAGCCTAAAATTAGTCAAGAGAACCACAAGTGGATGCGAAAACTCACAACCAAATGGTATGGACAATGAAAGTGGTTTGTGAAATTTGATTTTTGATTTTGAAAAATAAAATTGACAATTGAAAATTAAAATTGCAACTAAAGATAAAGATAATATAAACTAATCAAGAAATGAAAATTAAGTCACTAGGGTATCCTCCTAGCCAAATCTAATGCACAAATATGCTCCGACAATGGTCATTCAATTCATAATGGCATCAAAAACCATACCCAAGGCTTTTCAAGGCTCATGGGTCATTAGATTTCTTAAAGGGTATTCCTACTCCGGATCAAGGGTCGTAGAAACTCAATTGGGACAATCTAGAGCCTTGTTAGGGCCTCTAATTGCATCAAAAGGCTAAGAGTCCTAGAATCAAGGTTCCCAAGCTAGCCAATACGGCAATCAAAATTGGTATTGTAACTAACCATGTTCTAAACAAGTGTCCTAGCCATAAATTAGAGAAGTGATTAGGTCTCCTAATTTTTTCTAGACATGCTCATCTACACATTCAAGAGTTAATCAAGCTCCTAAGCATGCATCTAAGCCAAATAATATAGAATAGAACATATGCCAAACACGAAATTAAAAACCATTAAATCAAAACATATTTATTACATTAAATCCATGCTAGGGCTCAAACCCTAGCTTCCTAAATAGACTACTCACAACCCATCCACAAATCAACAACAATATTCATCAATTAAAGAGGTAAAGGTGAAGAAGAGTAAAAAGTAACAAGAACAAGTCACAAATTGCTATGGAGCAATTATGACAAGCCATGATTTATGGCTTTCCACTGATGTCGCTTTTGGGAAGCGACCAATTTAACCCTGAAATGTCATTAGTAGTATAAAGTAAATAAGGATCGTTCTATTCCGGGGATTGAGGGTACACCTGTCATTATCAAACAATTAAACAATTAAAATTAAAACAAAGTATAATATTCACAAAGGTATTCACAATTATAAACATTATTTACGAAAATAAGGGGGGATTTTGTTTTTGGTTTTCTTTTGCCGAAAATAAATACTAAGTTAACAAAACAATTAAAATGCAAAAACATAAAAACACAAATGGGATGTGATAACCATATTGGTTAATTAATATGTTTTGCTGCTGCATTTTGTGTGTTGCTCAATTAAACAATTATGCAATTTCTCGATTAAGAAATTAAGCAATTGCTCAATTAAATAATTAAGCAATTATACTTAATTGCATAATTAAGATATTACAATTTCGTCTTTTTGTCAAAACTCCGAATGATCCAATTTTGTACCATTTCTTCTCGTTTCCGCAACTCCGCTTATTTTCTACAACATAAATAAAAATGAGTTAATTACATAATAATTGACTCGAGGATTAACTTAATTCTAATATTTTAGATATAATTACACGTATAAAAATGCGTGTTATCATACTACAATCATATCAATAAAATACATAACTCAGTTAATTGATTTTGTATATAACAGGTCAAATCTCATAGAACACTCACTTGGTTGTGCGTACCCATGCAAATTTATAGCATGTTGAATGAACTTGAACGCTTGTAAGTACTCCATCCATAATTGGTCAATACTGTTGAAAATTAAGAATTGGTCAGTGTCCTTTATTAAGCCTGGTGAAAAAAAGTAAAGGAAGAGGTCCACCATAACACATATATTACAAACATGAAGGCAACCTTGATCAAACAAAAAAATAACTTTCATACTACAATCACTTTGTTTTAGTATTGCCTTCTTCCTCTTTCAATTCCCAAAAGCTTCAAAATTATCTACAGTACATAGCTCCTCCACGTTCATAAAACTCTTCAATCAAATATATGTACATCATGCTGTCATAGAAATCACGGGGTGAAAGAGAGAAACTGCATTCGTTTTGAGTCTTCATTTTTGTTAGCAAAACCCAGCACTTTTGTTTTGACTAAGTGTTATACAAATACATGAACGATAAAAATCACTATATGTTCTTTCACATAAGTATATGTTGATTGGTACATCCTCATTCTTGACGTTTATGCCAGAAAAAAAAAAGTAGAAAAAATAGGTATCTATGATTATATTGACGTATAATGTAATACACACTTTTATTCATAGATTTTGTAGAACATCTTTGTAAACTATGTTTTTAGTGTATCTATTTGGCATATCATTGTTATTATTTATTAGAATTTTCAAACCATTTCTTGATATAACTCTTGAAAGTGCGACATATAATTGTCCATGAGTGAAAACAGGATCAGGTAAATACATGCCAACTCGATTTAGTGATTGACCTTGGTTTTTATTAATCGTCATGGCATAACACAATCTAATTGGAAACTGGCGTCTTTTCAAAGTGAATGGCCATTTATTTTCAGTTGCAGTTAGAACAATTCTCGGTAAGTAAAATTTTTGGCATGTATTACTTCCTGTTAATATTTTTGCTTCTATTAATCGATCAAATAATTTTGTTATTATTAATCTTGTAACATTACATAAGCCAGATACTTGATTTAAGTTTCTCAATAACATGATCGGCATGTCAATTTTTAAAGTTAATGTGTGATGGTAATCCACTAAATTTAAGTTTATTCAAAAAATTTGTAGGGTATAGAAGATTAATATTTTCATTACTTCCAGAGTTCAATGAAATGTTATCTGGACTTAAATAAGTTGTTGTGTCACCTGACAATAAATTTATAGGATAATCATTTATATCTTGAATTGTAGCATTTCGTGGTGTAACAATTGCACGCTC